>VUQI01058953.1:0-13556 GCA_015106735.1 Paratilapia polleni
GATTAAATGCAAATGGTGTATAAACACATGGAGAGTGAAAGAAAGTGAGGAAGAGGAAGTGCTCAGTGCATCATGGGAAGCCCCCAGCAGCCTAGGCCTATTGCAGTATAACTAAGGGTTGGTTCAGGGTCACCTGATCCAGCCATAACTATAAGCTCTATCAAAAAGGAAAGTTTTAAGCCTAATCTTAAAAGTAGAGAGGGTGTCTGTCTCCCGAATCCAAACCGGGAGCTGGTTCCATAGGAGAGGGGCCTGAAAGCTGAAGGCTCTGCCTCCCATTCTACTTTTAAATACCCTAGGAACCACAAGTAAGCCTGCAGTCTGAGAGCGAAGTGCTCTATTGGGATAGTATGGTACTATGAGGTCTTTAAGATATGATGGGGCCTGATTTTTTAAGACTTTGTATGTGAGGAGAAGGATTTTAAATTCAGTTCTGGATTTAACTGGTAGCCAATGAAGAGAAGCTAATATGGGAGAAATATGGTCTCTCTTTCTAGTCCCTGTCTAGGCCCTTTGTTAGGTACACCTTGCTAGTACTGGGTTGGACCCCCTTTTGCCTTCAGACCTGCCTTAATTCTTTGTGGCATAGATTCAACAAGGTGCTGGAACTATTCCTCAGAGATTTTATTGAGATTCTGTTTGATATGATAGCATTACAAAGTTGCTGCAGATTTGTCCACTGCACATCCCACCACATCCTAAAGGTGCTCTATTGGATTGAGATCTGGTGACTCTGGAGGCCATCTGAGTACAGTAAAGTGACTGTCATGCTCAAGAAACCAGTTTGAGATGATCTGAGCTTTGTGACATGGTGTGTTATCCTGCTGGAAGCAGCCATCAGAAGATGGGTATCTTGTGGCCATAAAGGGATGGACATGGTCAGCAACAGTGCACAGGTAGACTGTGGTATTTTTTGCCTTTATTTAATAGTGCAGTGAAGAGTTGACAGGAAAGAATGTGAGAGAGAGCAGGGGAAGACACACAGCAAAGTATCACAGGTTGGATTCAAACCCAGGCTGGCTGCACTTCAGCCATATGGCATGTGGTTGCCTGCTCAACCAGTGAGCTAAACTGGCGCCAGACTGTGGCATTTAAACAAAGCTCAGTTGGTACTAAGGGGCCCAAAGTGTGCCAAGAAAATATCCCCCATACTATTACACCACCAAAAGCCTGAACTGTTGATACAAGGCAGGATGGATCCATGCTTTCATGTTGTTTATGCCAAATTCTGACCCTGCCATATGAATGTTGCAGCAGAAATTTAGACTCATCAGACCAGGAAACATTTTTCCAATCTTCTATTGTTTTGGCGAGTCCATGCAAATTGTCCATGCAAGCCTCAGTTTTCTGTTTTTAGCTGACAGGAGTGGCAGTGTGGTCTTCTGCTGCTGTAGCCCATCTGCTTCACGGTTCAACACGTTATGTATTCAGAGATGCTCTTCTGGATACCTTGGTTGTAACGAGTGGTTATTTTGAGTAACTTTTGCCTTCCTATCAGCTCGAACCAATCTGGCCATTCTCCTCTGACCTCTGGAATCAACAGGGCATTTTCACCCAGAGAACTGCTACTCACTGGATATTTTCTCTTTTTCAGACCATTCTCTGTAAACCCTAGAGATGGTTGTGTGGAAAAATCCCAGCAGATCAGCAGTTTCTGAAATACTCAGACCAGCCCATCTGACACCAACAACCATGCCACGTTCAAAGTGACTTAAATCACCTTTCTTCCCCATTCTGATGCTCGCTTTGAACTTCAGCAGGTCATTTTGACCATGTCTACATGCCTAAATGTTTTGAGTTTCTGTCATGTGACTGGCTAACTATATATTTGCGTTAATGAGCAGTTCAACAGGTGTAACTAACAAAGTGGCTGGTTAGTGTATATCTGTGTTCTATATGCAGTCTGTGGAATATTCCTGGGTCAGTTGAACCCAGCACCTCTAAAACACTTTAAAACTGTAGCCCATCTCCTTTACTTAATAGGATACAAAGAAACCTCAATTTGCTGTTTCAAGGAGGTTATGTAGGTTGTGTATTCGCCTCAAACATTAAAATCTGGGAGTGCTGCAGATAGTGTGCCCACTTGGTCCTGGCCAAGAAATGGCACATGTCCCCTCTTAAATCAGTATTATTATTATTTTACACTTACGTTTCTTTATATAACAATGAGATATAACATGGTAACTGGTTGGTTCCCAGTCTCTGTACTGTTTTCTAATACCTTTGTTGGTAGACAGACATCAGTGTGGTATATTTTTCATCTAACTTTCAGCAAGAAAGCAAATATGCTTATTCTTCAAAATGCCAAGCATTTCTCTTAAATATTGTTTAGTTTACTTTATTTGCGGTATGGAGTTTAAAGATATGAGAAATATTTGTATATAATTTAAAACAGCATAGACACTGAATCCCTCAAGATTGAGTTCATTTGAGGAGAGATGAGATCGCACAAATATCAAAGTCTTTTGGAAGCTGCCTGAATATTATCCAGTCTGTTGCAAACATAGCGGGTGGCCATATCCTGTGGTGATATTAACCATTCATGCTTTCATAGAGATGGAAAGCAAATCCTCACTTTAGCAGAGATGAGCCCTAGAAGGATAGGTCCTTTTTTGTGTGTGTTGCTGCTGTGGCGGAAATGTAACTGAGCTGATAACACTGGATCAAAGCGTTCTGATCTGGTTGCCAAAAGCCACAGGGCCTAGTAGGCTGCTGAGGTTTGTATTGCTCCAACTTTGGGGACAGTTTCAATAGGCTGCTCCTGGGTGACCGTGCATTGTCTGCCCTTCAAGTTGTAAAAGCAAACAAATAAGGCTATGCTGCCTCCCACTGTGAGGTCGACTCATTTGTTCCACTTGTCCGGCTGATGGATTTGGTTTTATAAAATTTGGCTTTTTTTAGCCTCCTGCTAATTAGTTAAGGGGGGGAAAAAAAAACATGCACTCCACACATTTCGTCCAATTTGACTAGCCTCTTTTTTCTCCTTCTAAATCGCCCTCCTGTGATCTTCTTCACAGACTGTGCATCCACAGCATGGTTGCACTCTCTCTATGAATTAGGCAGAGCCTGAGTGGCCTGGAGGCTCTAGTCACCCAGTAGGAAGGTCTGGGGCTCTATGAGCAGTATCAGATTAGGGGACTCCCTGGTGTGTACTGCCATGCGCCCATGTGTGAATACTCTGTCTGTCATCAGCACTAAGGCAGTGGCACAGGGAGATCTATCAGCAAATCCGATTGCATGAAGAAAATTCTTAGGTCCCAGCAGAAAAGGCTGGGATGGGCTTTTTTTCCTCTCTCACACTTTCCTTTTACATTATTTCAGGCCCCAGGAGAGTATTCTCCATCATGTCAATGTAATGTAGCACACAGAGGCAATCATGCAGCCTCTCTGGCCTCAAGGCTGCCTGCTCAGAGGAGAAAATGCAACTTTAGCACTTAATCATCTCACCAGTACCTGCTGCACCAGTCTATGAGAAGCTTTTCCACACAATATGAAACCAGATCCCTGATGGTGGCTATGTTGTTGTGTATCCCCCATGGTTAGGAGCTCAATTTTTCCCCCCCTTCCCATTTTAAGATCAGTGAATACTCAGACCTATGCGCATGTCAATCCAACCCATGTGGAAAAAGACCACAGCTGGGCGCAATGTCACATGAGGATACCTGCTGAAACATTTGGATTCATGACTCCCATCTCCTTACTGAGGTGTGCACTGCAATCAGAGTCATTCTAGTGTGATCAATGCCACACCGCTGTGGAAGACCATGCATACCAAAGTAGTGATGTGGGGCTTTATTGATATTGGCTTACATGCATACCAGACATCACGGTTTCATGTTTCAAAGCTGCAGATATCACATTTGATAGGAAACAGATCTAATACAGCCTTAATGTGTTGGTCACATAGGTTCGGAAAGAAAAAAAAAGGAGTATGCGTGTGCATGCATAGAAATGAACAGAGGTGTGTGTATTATCAAGTGATTGATTGGCTACATGCATGGCTCCAAGGGAAGACATAGGGAGAGGTCAAACAAGACTGTTCCAAATAGACCTGTCGGAATGAGCCTCAGGGAGGCCTAACTGGTTAGACAAGGGCAATACTTTTTTACCACAAGCGCCCTTGCTTTACTGTGCATGGGCTGAACAAGCCCATGTATTATTCACTGGTCTCACTGGGTGATAAATGGGAGACCTCCATTCAAAGCAGTGGAATATTCACCAGTGATTATCTCTTTTAATCCCATGACTGCAGGCCAAGTCACTGAATTAGTGGGCAAGGCATAACAGTGCTGTTTAAACTGCAGGGGCAAGGTTGTTTGACTAGGAGCTATATCCAAAAGCTATACTTTGATAAATAAGTCTGCTGGCGTTAGCCAACATTCATTTTAGGACAAACAGTATTTAAAAGGAACACATCTTTTTTATGCTTTTGAATAAATCAGAGCTATGTCCGTGCACTGTATATTATCTGAAACAGTTTGTTTACCATCTGTGCACTCATTTATTTCTCTTCCCCGCTTAGTTTTATGTGCAACATGAAACCAAAGAATACACATATCTGCCAGTGCATGGCTATATTTATTAAACCATACCAACACCAACAACAGTATGGCAATATTTTAATGACTAACTCATGTCAGCTCATAGAACTCACAGTGATGTGTTTCTTTTATTTAGGTCTATAAAAGATGTTTTTAAAAAAGCTCCACACTGTCAGGTCTGTGCACAACTTCAAAGCACAACGTTTTGGGGCCTGTTCAGTTTACAGATAAGGAGGAGGAAAACAATACCTTTATTGATCCATTAAGGAAAAGTTTGTGTATTTAATACATCCTAAGTATTAGGATGGAGTGCTCTACTCCAGATATAAGTCAGCACCTTAGTCATGGGCAGAACAGGATTATTAGCCTAATGTGTTTCTGATGATGTCAAGAACCTGAGCTCCCAGGGGAAACCTGCATACAAACGGGGGAACATGCAACACCTCCACAACACTGGCCCAGGTTTGAACCCAGGACCCTTTCATTATGAGGCAGTCTGTCAGTGTTTTTGTTTCTTTTCCCACACACACTTTGTTTAAACCAATCTGACTTCATATCATCGGCTTAATATGTATTCAAATCCTTTTACTTATAGAAGATTATTCTTTTTTTCACTTTATAGAAAAAATGCTTGCTCTCTGACAAAACAAATAGAAGGCCTTAGATGCAAAAAGAAGTTTTTTTGCCAGTGGCACAATGGAGAAAGTGTCTGACTGCAGATCTGAAGATTCTAGGTTTGACTCTTGGCTGACTCGAAGACACAGTTTTAGGACTTGGTGGATTGGGGAAGCACAGGAAAGTATTCAAAGGAAGAGCTTGGCAAAGATGAAGACGGGGGTACTGGGAAGCTAGGTGTATGGCAAAGGAAAGGGCTTGTAGGGAGTTGTATGTGAGGCTGGACACTAAGGAGAAAAGGGCTTGTATCGATTGGCTAGGCAGAGAGATCAAGCTGGAAAGGACAGGCAGGGTGGCACTAACAAAAAGACAAGAGGCCGAGCTGAAGGTGGCAGTGTTAAAGATGCTAAGAACTTTGTTGGGAGTGACAAGATTACAAATGAGTATGTCAGAAGGACAGCTGAGATGGTTTGGAGATGTGAAGATGAGAGATATTGCATATATTGGGCAAATGATGTTGAAGATGGAGCTGCCCGGCAGCAGGAAAAGAGGAAGACCACAGAGAAGATTCGTGGATGTAGTGAAGGAGGACATGCAGAGGGCCAGTGTGACAAAAGAGGATACTAGGGATAGGGTGAGATGGAGGGAGATGATCCGCTGTGGTGACCCCTAAAGGGACCAGCTGAAAGAAGAAGAAGAAGTATATGCAATGTGATTGCTACAAGGAAAGAAGTTGGTCAAGCCACCAAAACTGTGGTTATTAGGCTGTTATTGACCAAGAAAAACATTGTTCACCAGATTTATGTTAGACTTGCTAGCTGCTCCACATAGTAAAAATAAAGCTTTACAAGAAGTCCAGCAATGAATGGACTTCAATATAAATGGCAAAATGAGATTAAGTTATCAAACATAAAAATACTCTTTATGCAGGGTGGTGTGAGCATAATGTTCAAACCACAACTTGTAATATGCAATTAGTGATATACCGCAACTTATTTTAAAAGCATCTGTGGTGTAGACCTATTTCAATACCTTAGAACTAACATAGCTACTGCAAAAAATTTATTTTTCTACAGAATTTTCTATTGGAGACTGCATCTTGTATCACTATAAAAAAAATCCCATTCACTCTACGCAGCCCTGCCACAATCATATCTCAGCAATTTGGAAGAAGCTGGATCCCACAGTACAACTACACCACCAGCCTTTGTTTTCCCTGCACAGAAACTGGATCTCTGCCACTGAGCTTTCTAGAATACTAATGAGAGTGGTTAGCGAGTCAAAGTTACTGACCTGAGGTGCCGAGATAGAGCACAGAGCAAGGAGTGGTGGGGCTGAAACGCAGCCACAATAAGACTGGAAATGTCATAGTTTATTACCTCTGGCCTGGATTGCTCTCCACAGGTTCTGGCTGATAGCAAACTGCACTCATTCCCTATTCATCCTGTTGTATGGATTGAGGGCGAATGATGGGGAAGCATAACAGTCAATGCAGAGGGGAAAATATTTAGCATTCTTTCTCACCTGTCGGAAACATGTCCGAAAGGCATACGGTAGTTAGTGTTCAACTCCAGAAGAAGCTCTGTTTAGTGGGTTGGCAGAGAAAGAGCACCTGAACAGCCTCTGGAAGCAGTGTCTCTCTTTTTCACTTCTTCACACTGGCTTCATTTATCTCATTGTTCACTTGCCCTTTTCTCTCTTGCTATGTTTTTTTTTTTTTTTTTTTTTTTTTTTTTTTTTTTTTTTTTTTTTTTTTTTTTTTTTTATTTTCTTTTTTTTTTTTTTTTTTTGCATTTCAGTTAGTTTTACTTCTGTGGTGTGTCTCAAATCATGTTTTTCCATACCATAATTTTGTGTGCACAAATGTGTTCACATAGAAAAGTGCAGCCATATGCCCTGCACTGTGAGTATCTGGATGGGTATTCTCTTAATGGTCAAAAAGGTGAGTTTGCGAGGCTGTACACTTCCTCAATAGTCACCATGTTGGCTACATAGTGCAAGAAGCTTGATAAACCACCAACCAAATTTTCAGCCAGTAAGAGAAATAGATCCGCAGCACAGATGGCTAGCATTTTGGCACAACCATCCATCCATTTTTTTTTTAACTGCTTATCATATTCAGGGATGCGGGGGGTGGGCTAGAGCCTATCCCAGCTGTCACAGGGCAAAAGGCAGGATACACCCTGGACAGGTCGCCAGTCTATCACAATCACCAATTAACCTATGTGTCTTTGGACTGTGGGAGGAAACCGGAGTATCCAGAGTCCACCCAAAAGGGGTGGCAGATTCAAATCAGGAACTGTCTTGCTGTGAGGTTACAGTGCTAACCACTGCATCAGCCTGCCACCCACCTCTGCCATAGAAAACTTTAATAGTATGGTCAGAGGCTCGAAAGGTCTGTGAGCAAAATGTGGGAGCTAGCATGCTAAATGCTGCAAATCATCATTTCTGATATGTGCACAACAAGATTTACACACTACGCTATTAAGTATGTCGTGTCCGTTAATGATTGTCTATGACCCGAGTTATGGCATTAGTGACATTGGACTGTACCAACACACTCATCATTTTTCAACTAATGGTGGGAAGGAGTGCATGTTAACCCAACAGAGATCTTTTTCTAACCATAACCAACCAGTTTATAGTGCCTAAACCTAGCCAGAGGGTAAAAGTAAAAGAAAAAAGTGAAAATGAAGCTAAACAGCAGGTGGAAAGAATGTAAAAGTGTAAGGGTGTTTTCACACCTGCAGTATTTAGTCAGTTTAAATCAAATTCTGGTCCGTTTTTCTCCTTGGTGCGGTTTATTTGTGCAGATGTGAACACAGTAATCACACTCGGGTGCGGCCCAAAACAACCGCACCGATAGGTGCACGCTGCAGGTTTGCGCTAAACACCTTCCTGTAGCCAGGCATGCTTTGCATTCTAGGATGCATTCTGGGATGCGGCAGGGTACCACAGATGTGCAGAGTACACAAACGGTCAGTATGGGCTGCATCTAGCCGCAAAATGAATGTAAATTCTCAGTGTTATCCACTTGGCCAGAACACAGCACCTTCTTCCTGTATTTACTTTTGTTGCTCCCGCCTCAGACAGATCTGACCAATAAGCGGACTGCACATTCTCACGTGCTTTGTACTGACGCATTTTGATTCGCTTGGAGTTCGCTTGGAGTTTTCTCTTTGTGAAAAGAAACTGAACCATGGGGAAAAAAAGATACAAGTTTATAAACTCATCACATGATTCGGACCACAGTAAACAAACTATAGGTGTGGAAAGCCCTCAAACACAAAACGTCCAATGGGATGTGAAGGTTTAGGTGAAGATTCACATCTGGCTGATAAACCTGCAAGTTATTCCACTGTCACCCCTGCCACTAATCGTAACCTACCTATGGTCAGCTCCATAATTTTTGGGACAAAGTCACAATTTTTGTACTTTTGCCTCTGCACACCACAACCAGCGTGTGATTGAAGTTTCAGCTTTAAATCAAGAGTTTTTAAGGCTTTTTTTTTTGTTTTGTTTTGTTTTTTGATGTTTAGGAATTACGGACGTTTTTATAAACAGTCCAACTTTTTCAGAGGGTCAAAATTAATGGTAGACAATTGACTGACAAGCAGTTTCAGGGCCAGATGAGGCCTGTTCCCTCATTATTTCATGACAAAGGAAGCAGACATAATGTCTGAAGTTGATTTAAAGTGTCAAATTTGTATTTTTATAGCTTTTCACTACAATTTTAAATATGAGGCCCAAAGAGATGTTAGTGCAAGTGAGGGAGGCCATCATTAGGTTGAAAAACCAAAATAAACCTATCAGAGAGACAGCAAAAAGTTTAGGAGTGACCAAATCAGCAATCTGGTTCATTATTAAGAAGAAGAAATGTATTGGCCAGCTCAGCAACACCAAAAAGACCACAGAAGACAACTGAAATGCATGAAACAGAATTATTTCCATGGAAAAACAACTTCAGAACATCTAACCAAATCCAGAACACTCTCAAGGAGGTAGGTGTATCATTGTCAAAGTCTACAATCAAGAGACGTCTTCGAGAATGGAAATACAGTGGGTTTACAACAAGGTGCACTGGTTAGGTACACTGGTTACACTCGAGAACAAGAAGGTCAGATTAGACTTTGCCAGAAAACATCAAAAAGAGCCTGGACAATTCTAGAGAAAATCATCTTTGGACAGATGAAACCAGTATTAACTTCTATCAGAGTGATGGGAAGAGAATAGTATGGAGAAGGAGAGAAACAGATCATCTGAAGCATACCACATCATCTGTCAAACATGGTGGAAGTAATGTTATGGCATGGCTGCCAGTGGAACCAGGTCACTAGTGTTTATTGATGATGTGACTGCTGATAGAAGTAGCAGGATGAAATGTGAAGTGTACAGGGCTTTACTCTCTGCTCACAGTCAGCCAAATGCTGCAAAACTGATCAAACGATGCTTCATAGTGCAAATGTATAATGACCCAGAATACTGCAAAGGCAACTGAAGAGCTTCTCAAGGCAAAGAAGTGGGATGTTCTTCAATGGACAAAGTCAGTCACCTGATCTCAACCCAATAGAGCATGATTTTCAGTTGTTAAATACAAAACTGAATGCAAAGAGATCCACAAACAAGCAGCAACTGAAGCTGGCAGCAGTAAAGGCCTAACAGAGCATCTCAAGGGAGAAAACACAGCATTTGGTGATGTCCTTAAAAACCCTTGAATTAAAGCTAAAAGTCTGCACTTCAATCACATGTCGGTTGTTTAAAATCCACTGTGTTGGTGTTCAGAGACAAAAATATAAAAATTGTCTTTGTCCCATAAATTATGGAGCTGACTGTATGTGGACTTTGTAGGTCTCTGAACGGGGCCAAGGCCAGCACTTTGAAACACTTTGTTTTTTCTGTTTTGTTTGTTTTCGTTTTGGTGAGACACATTCTGCACGGACGTCTGCTGCTGAGGGCCTCAGCCAATGCTTCTCCTGTTGGTGAGTCTGTCTACAACTTATCTGCGCCTGAGCCTTTTCCTGGCTTGGCAGGTGCCTGTCCTGTTCACAAGCCTCACCCACAGCCGATTAACACCACCCCTGCTCAAGGGAGGCCATTAAAAGAGAGTAAAACTATGTCTTTTGCTTGATGTTTCACAGTAACTTTTCACATGCCACTCACTACCTTAATGACTTATGAAGTTGATCTGTGTGTGTGTCTGCAGAGTAAACAAGTCACACCACCATGTGTGGAACACCAGAGATCAGACCTATATAAAGATTTTAGAAAAAAGGAACACTTTCAAAACAGAACTTTCAAACCTCTGATGCAAACTGCTGAAATCGCTCCCAAATCAAACACAAAAAGAAACTGAACACGTCACAGTGTCTTGCTATTTTTGTCTTTTGATCTTTGTGGGACTTAAGGTGAAACTGCAACAGTACCATCAGAATCATTACACTGATTTAAGGACCAAATCTTACCCCACAGCTGCTTTAGATGCATATGAGAGTGTACAGTGTGCCAGCTGGGAGGACCACAAAGACAAGACAGCTTATTGACAAGTGACTAGCACAAGCTCCATGATCTGCCAAAGGACACATTATTGTTCAAAACTGGATAATAATGTGATTATCAATTGCAATGATTAAAATTCCCATGTTAATAAGCCCAAATTTACATCATTAAAAAGCATGTTTTCAACTTGGTACACAAAAAACAGTTTTGGCCTCTATAGATAGTTTCCTTCATAACAACTCTGAGTGGAGTGAATTTTTTTTATAACTTGATACTGGAGTTAGTGGTGTGGCTGCTTTTATTGACAGGTATCCTGAGATATGCAGCTAGAGCCAATTGGTGTCTGCTAGGCCTCATCTCTGCTACTTGGAGTCACTGAACTGGACCTCTACCATGTTTGTGGTGTTGGTGCCTTTAATGGAATAATCTGTGTATAATTATTGCTGCGCAGTACAGGCTGTCCAGTAAGTTTGAGCTTCAGTTTTGGTGAGTGAAATTTTAGTATTTTATTAGTCTCTTACTTATTAGCAGACATGTGTGTCTATGTGTTGCACCTGAACAGTTTATGAATGCAGCTTTCTAATCAAGCTTGGTAGCCATATTTGCTAACTTAGCACTCCAGCCTTTCATCCATATAAGGTAACTTCTGGCTCCAAAAAACCAACAACTAACACTGAAGCTTTAGGACTGGTCCTCAAAAAACCAACTGGTGATGTCACAGTGGCTACGTCCATCTTTTATACTGTCTGTGGTTATAAGCTAATAATGAAGACCGCTTTCAGAAAATCCACCAACATGACAGTTCATGTCATTTTAGTTTTATTTTTGATTTTGATCACAGTCAAAAGATGTGTGCTTTTGCTGCCATCTTGGTGTTTTGAAACCAGCACTTACAAGCACGGGATGGATCTCACTGCGAAAACACATGCTCATTGGCTAACAACTTGTCAATCATGAGTCATTAGCAATGAGAATATCATGGGAAATCTGCCTTTCTGACACTCAGAATAACCAAAATTTACAAAATGGACTTAATGTTTTATTCAGTATGATCCGAAACGAGTGATTGAGCCCATAAACTTATCAGGAAAGTGTTTACAGAAGTCAGGGACGAGGGCCATTTTCCCAAAGACTTCCACAGGACTGGACGTCTTTTTGCAACCACATCGTGCCCTGGTGGCCTTTAAAAAGAACGCCTTAAGACCTGGAAGCAATGTAATAATTTTGGAAAGAATTTTTTGTTTATAAAGGTGATACCAAAGAAACATCAAGAAAAGGAGCATGATGAGATAAAAATATAATAACACATGGACAGAATTTGCAGTGTTAAGTAAATCATGAAATTATACCAATGAGATTATCATTTGAACAATACAGATGGCCTGATAATAATTATTTAATGAATTATCTGAGGGGTTATTGCATTATTGAACTTCAGGTGTCACAGAACTAGAACTCTGCCTTCAGATTATCAACACAGTGCAATTTCACCAAGTTTTCCCACAAGTCCCTTTACTGTTATTACATGTGCACTGGAATTTAAGGCGTTTCCACACCTATAGTTCGTTTACTCTGGTCTGAATCAGTTGATGAGTTTGTAAACTTGTAGCTTTTTTCCCCCGTGGTTTGGTTTCTTTTCACACAGAGAAAACTTCAAGCAAACTCCAAGCAAACCAAAATGCGTCACTACAAAGCACGTGAGAACGTGCAGTCTGCTTATTGGTCAGATCTGTCTGGGGCGGGAGCAATAAAAGTACAGGAAGAAGGTGCTGTGTTCTGGACTAATGGATAACATGAAGAATTTACATTCATTTTACAGCTAGTTGCTAGCTCATACTGACTGTTTGTATACTCTGCACATCTATGGTAGTCTACCACATCCCAGAATACAAAGCATGCCTGGCTATGGGAAGGTGTTTAGCGCAAACCTGCAGCGTACTCCTGGTAGTTGGGTCGGATCAAGGTCGGATCATGTTCACACCATAAACAAACCGCTCTGGAGTTCATTTGGAACCGGACCGAGACCACCTTCCCCAAAGTGTCTCAGTGCGGTTGTTTTGGTCCGCACCCGAGTGTGATTACCGAGTTCACATCTGCACAAAGGAATCACACCAAGGGGAAAAACGAACCAGAGTTCAATTTAAACGGTTTGATTTAAACACTGCAGGTGTGAAAACACCCTTAAGCTGCGTACACACTGGAAGAGATGCGCTCGTCGCGCATTGCTTTGAAGCTGCCAGCTGGTCGCTTGCAGACATTCCAGGGTCTGGTTGCCTAGGTGACCCTCTAATGTGTTTACTACCAGGTCATATGTCAATCAACGGTATTCTTCATTCTCACTGGTAATCTCTTCAGTCGCTCGCCTGAAAGTTTATTGCGGGTCCCACCCACTTTGCGTCGCCAGCAGTTTTTTAGCCTGTAGTCCCTTTTTTTTTTTTTTTAACCTGTCCTGTCTGGCAGCTTTGGCAAGCAGAATGATGAACTGAATGCCCTGTTGTGCCAAACACATTTACTTTGCTAAGAGGAGCTCTATAAACTCTCTATAGGTTCCTCTCGGTCCATTTCTTTTTATTTTATTGTTTATTGTCCAAATTATATAATAATGCCAGAACTGACAGGTGGAGAGAAGAAAAGAGAAGGGGAACCAATAAAGAAAAACAAGAGGATGAGCACATCGGGTCACCAACTGCAACATCTGTAACAAAACAGTCAAAAAGCAAACAGCACCTGAAAGAGAGAAAAACAAACAAACAAACAAACATGATACACAAACAAACATACAGTCTTGATATGTGTTTGTTTTTGTGTGTGTGTCACAAAATGCACTTAATAATGAGGGTGATAAGCTGCACCCACACACCCCAGGAGCCAGAGGCAGACAGAGACAGGCCAAGGAGACCAGGG
>VUQI01058973.1:0-10000 GCA_015106735.1 Paratilapia polleni
GCTCTTCTTGCTTCTTGTTGAGATTCCTCCTCAGAATCTCCAGTTCGTCACTTTCTTTCTCTGATTTCTTCTTCATGGTTTCCAGTTCTATTGTTTGTCTTCTGAGTTCATCTTCCTTGAGATGTTGTTCTTTGTCTATTATGAAAAACTTCCTCGTAATATCCTCAAGTCTTTTTCTTTGACTTTGAACCTGACAGGTCAAATCTTTAATGCTGCATTTCACTTCATTTATGTCATTACACAGACTGTTTACATGTTTCATCTTCTTCAGTAGTTCAGTCTTTGCTATTTCCAAGTTGCACTTTTGCTCTTTTATATCTTGTTTTGTGTGTTCTAATACATCAAATTGTTTCTGGATGTCAGACCTCATCACCTTCAAGTCCAGTTTCTCTTTATTCATCATCTCAATCTGTCTATCCAGTTCTTCTCCTCCATGTTTCAGGTCTTCTTTCAGTTTATCAAGATCTTGTTTTTCCAACTCAAACTGTTGCTTCCATCCATTTTCTATGCATTCTCTTTGGGTGACACGGTCTGACTGGATGATTTTCAGAGCTTCCTTTTCTCTCCCTAACATGTCAGTAAAACAGGCAATTTGCTCATTATGGGCTGCAAGCTTTTCATCCAACACAGTGTGCAACTTTAGTGCAACTTCATTGTTTTGTAAGACTCTGTCCATTTTGTGTTTTACGTCCTCATTCAGCTGTTGAAGTTTCACTTTCAGAATTTCTAGTGATTTCATGTTATTCATGAGTTGATCTTCTGTCATTTTCCGCTTAGACCTTTCTTCTTCCAATTTTCTCTTTTCATTCAACAACAGTTCTCTTTCCTTGGCAATGTCAGTCTTCACCTGGTTGACCTGTTCTTTTTCATCACTGACAATGTCCATGGCTGCTCTAAGCTCTTCTTGCTTCTTGTTGAGATTCCTCCTCAGAATCTCCAGTTCGTCACTTTCTTTCTCTGATTTCTTCTTCATGGTTTCCAGTTCTATTGTTTGTCTTCTGAGGTCATCTTCCTTGATGTTTTGTTCTTTTTGCTTTATGATTGACATTTTATCCTCTACTATTTGTCTGTCAGTTTGAAACTTAAGGATCAGAGCTTTAATATTGGACTTTTCTTCATTCAAGTCATTAAAAAGACTGTTTGCATGTTTTATCTTCATTTTTAGTTCACTCTCTGTGATTGTCAAGTTTTCCCGTTCCTGTTTTATATCTTTTTTCTTTTGTTTTAATACATCAAATTCTTTCTTTATTTCAGAACTTATCATGTCTAAGTTCAGTTTCTCCTCCATCATCTCAGTCACTCTTTCCATATCTTCTTTGTCACGTGTCAGTTCTGCATTCAGTTTTTCAAGATCATGTGTTTCCAACTCATTTACCAATACACTTTCCTTCCTTTCTCTATCTTTTTTGATATTAATCTTTATTTGTTTCAAATGTATTTGCTCTTGCTGCATGTTCTTTGATGCACACATAATAATTTCCTTATGTTTTTTAAACTCCATTTTCATATTTATTAGGTCTTTCCTTGTGCAGGTGATGTTTTTTACCTGGGCTTGGATGTTTTGTTTTTCATCCTGAATTACTCCAATCATAATGTCAGTGTGTGCCTTTATCTGTTTATATTTCTCCAAACAAATCTTGATTAGCTGCCAGTGAGTTTGAATTTGCTTTGGTTCTTCTGTCTTCCTCAACTCCTCAGTTCCACATTTATTCTCATCCTTTTCTCTTTGCAGGTTCAGCTTTATTTCTAGTTCATCTCTTTGTCTGATGATCCTCTCCATTTGCTCGTCAAGCTCCTTCTTTCTCTTTCGTGTCTCCCTCTTGAGGGCATTTCTTTCTTCTTTGATAGCAGCCCATTTTCTTTTAATCCCCTCCTCTTTTTGTGTGCCTTTTCTGATAACCTGTTGGTTTTCTCTTTTCTTAATCTCCAATTCAGACATCAACACTTCCATCTCTTGTCTTTCCCTTTTAATATTTTCTAGTCTGATATCAAGCTTCTTTTTTTGTTTTTGGATATTATCCATCAGGTGGAACATTTCATCCATCTCTGCTTTGCCTTTTATGGTAATTTTTTCAAAGATTATCTTTAGCTGAGATTTTATCCTGCTCACTTTATTCCTTATATTCATATTTTCAGCTTCAATTTCCCCGTGTCCTTTCCTTTGTTTTTTTAAATCAGCATTGACATTTTCTAGAATGTTCATTTCCCTCCTAATTGTTCTGATGTTTATATCAAATTTCTCTCTCATGTTTTGGAGGTAAACAATAGAATGAGTGACTTTTGAGCTGTGGTGTTTGATTTCCTCCATGAAGGTTTTCACATCTTTGCTTTCCAAATATTTTTCAGATTTGTCTTGTACACAGATTAACCGATTATGGTCTTTGATACTCTTTTTCTCCTCATCCAACTCATCCTTCTTTCGTTTCAGTTTTACCCTCAGCACTTCTAGTTCATCCCTCTCCTTCATAGTCTGCTCCAGTCTTTGGTCTAATTCTCTTCTTTTCTTTTTGGTTTCTTTCCTCAGTGATTCCTTTTCTCGTTGTATTTCATTCCACATTATTTCAATTTCCTCCTTTTTCCTCATGCTTTTTCTAAAAATGTGTTCACTTTCTTTTCTATTTATTTCCAGCTCTGACTGCAGCAGCTCCATTTCTCTTATTTCTCTTTTTGTCATTCGTACTCTGTCATCAAGATCCTGTTTCTGTCTTTCAGTTTTCTCCCTTAAATGGTTCATCTCCTGTATTTCTGTTGTAGCTTGCTGTTTTGCTATTCTGACATTCTCCATCTCTATTTGAATCTGTTTCATCTTCTCAGTCTCTTCTGTTTTCATCATTTGTTTCACTTCCTCACTACCTGAATTTTTAGTTTGCTCAGTTTCACTGTTTTTCTGACACAAACTGCCTAATGTGAGTTTTATATCCTCTAGTTTCTCTTTAACTTGTCTGAGGATTTCTGTTCCCTCACTTTCTTTGCCCATTCTGTTATTTGTCAGTTGGTCCCTTCTTGTGTCCTTTATCTTCCCGCTTTCAGTCTTGAATTTTTCAAGACCAGCTATTTCCTTAGGTGTAAAACTATAACTAGATTCCATGTCCCGTTTTACAGGTTCAGTCAGGCAATTCAGGTCTTCGAACTGTCTCAGTTTTATTTTAATCTCCTTCATACTAATTTCTATGTCTTCACTTTTCTTTCTGGTCTTAGCAGCCATTTTCTCTATAGTGCTCTTAACTTTTGCCATTTTTTCAAAATTCTGCTGAATCAGTTCAGTTTGTCTCTGCATTTTTATTTTCAAGAGTTCTAATTCATCTCTCTCTTTCAAAGTTTTTTCTAATCGTTGATCTAGTTCTCTTCTCTTTTTTTTCATTGCAGCTTTCATTGATTTCATACTGCTCATTTCTTCTGTCAGATGCACTTCACTTTGCTTCATTGTGGTTTTTACAATTTCTAAAAACTCTTGAAACTTTTTGATATCTTTTAGCAATCCTTCAATTTTGCCACCTTCATTGTTTTGATCTTTGTCCATGTTACTTTTTTCATTTTGGTTCTCACGTTCTCCTAGTATCACTCTTATAATCTCTTGTGTTCTATAAATCTCTGCCCTGAGTCTTTGTATATCAGCACTTCCTGTGTCCTTTTTATAATCATCTCCATCAGTCTGCTCAGCATGTTTCTGTATTTCTTCTCCTGATTCCTGACTTTGCTTTTGCTTCTTCACATCCAGTCTCATCAAGTCAGACTCCTGTTTTACTTCATTGCCATTCTCCTCTTGCAGTTCATGTTTAATTATTTCATATTTGAAAACGTTGGTGTTCACCATCAAAACATCTCTGTGTTCGGTTTCTTCCAGCAGCTTATTCAGTCCTTCCTCCACATTTTCAGTTTCCCTGACTGTAATTACAGGGTCTGGCCTCTGCAGGTAATTTATTTCCAGGATGAGCCTTTTAATCTCTTGATTTTTTTCTTCCATGTCATCCACAGCATACTTTATTTGCTCCTTTATTTTTTCCTCTTGCTGCTTAAGGTTACACATCTTTGTTTCCACTTCTTCCCTTTCTCTTATATTTAGCAGTTCTGCCTTATCATCATCTATTACTTCTTCATGAATTTTAGCCTGAATCTGTGAGCAAATATCCTGCTTCCCAATTTTGTCTACTGCAGAAAGATGTTTGGGCTCAGAATGCTTATTTTGATGTTTTTTTATTTTTTCACTTTGATGCTGATCTTCTAATGTTATAGAATGTTGCAAAGATGAGGCTTCTGTTATGATTTCTGCTTCCCCTTTGTCCCTTGGAATTCCTGATGTTTGATCTTTGAGGGAGTCTGTGAGTGTTTCTTTCTGTTGTTCTTGAAGTTGAGATGCATTCACTGAAAATGTCTGTTTGATTGTAGACTGTGTCAATATCCATCTGTCGACCCAAGCTTTCATGGATGTCAGCTTTTCCTTCACAAAAAAGAAAAAAATGTTGGCTTTTTTGTTTCTCATATGACCAAGTTAAGTAAACAATGAAGAACTCAGACACCCATGTTTTAGTTTTGTTATTTCAATTTTATGCACATATGAGATTCACTGCTATGTTCCTGAGGAAGGCAGCTGCAGTAAAGGGAGAACTTACCTATGTGACTTAAATGGCTAAGGATGAGATGCAAGATGGAATGAAATGAGTTTGCTGCTGTGAAGTATTATATATTTAATTGTGAATGCTGATTATTCTATTTTCATTAAATGAAATTTAACAATATTCAGAGCAGCTCATCACCAAGCTGTGTGAAAACTTCTTTTTTGTGTCATATAGACAGCCCATCCTCACTAAGTGGGCATATATAAGATTTGCCAAATTTGGATGTCACTGATATTCCATCAGTAAAATACATTTAATTCCTATAATCAGCCAATCCTATGTGAAGACCCAAAGCAACAATATCCTACTAATATAAAAGTGTAACCAAATATACACGCAATGTTCATTCAAGCCTATATCTAGACTTTTTGATCTTATTTTACTTTGTTTCTGCTATTTTTATAATATGTAAATAAGGTCATTTTGTAATGGGATTCTTATTCTTGTATTTGTGTCACACATCATACCTGAAAAAGTCACAAACTGTCTTTCCCTATAGTATTGTTTGCATCCAAGATTCCAGGATGAAATCAGTTCAGCATATATGTGCACCCACAACTGTTCTGTTGCTGGGTGAGATGTGGCTACAGCTTAAACATGGGCTGCTGAAGTGGTTACTGGAACATAAATCAAATGTGAGAAAATCAATGCTGTTAGTTATATACACTTTAGTGCATTTGAGAAATTACATTGTTTGTTTTTCAAGATTAGTAGGGATAGGATTAGTAAGTTGTTTAGCCTTCTTGGCTCACTAGCTACTTGTGAATTGGGATATTATCCTATTAAGTATTGGTAAAGCAAACCTGTAAATTTTAGAGCAATGAGCTGCATATAACCACATGTTGTATAGTCATGTGAAAAAGAAAATTTTCACAATCCTGTGCAAAACTAAATACACCCCATCATCCAATAGCTTGTAGAACCTTTCTGTATGACTTCATCAGTCTCTTACACCTTTGTGGGGAAATTTTGGCCCACTCTTCTTTATAGGGTTGTTTCAGTTCATTGTGGTTTGCGGGCATTTGTTTATGCACAGCTCTCTTAAGGTCCTGCCACAGCATTTTAATTGGGTTGAGGTCTGGACTTTGACTGGGCCATTATTCATGATTCATTTCTTTTTCAGCCATTCTGTTGTAGATTTACTGGTGTTCTTGGGATAATTGTCCTGTTGTGTGAGCCAATTTCGGTCAAGCTGTAGCTGTTGGGCAGATGATAGAATACTTTGGTATACAGAGGAGTTCATGGGCAAGTTAGTGACTGCAAGGTGCCCGGGTCCTGTGGGCTGCAAAATAAACCCAAATCATCACCCCTCCACCACCGTGCTTGACAGTTGGATGCTGTGTTTCATTTTCAACAAATGTGTCAATGTGCATTATGGCCAAACATCTCCACTTTGGCTTATCTGTCAAAAGCACATTGTTCCAGAAGTCTTGTAGCAAATGCAACTTTGCAAACCTAAGTTGTGCTGCCATGTTCTTTTTGTAGAGAGAAGAGGCTGGCAACCCTTTCAAACAAGCCATACTTGTTCAGTCTTTTTCTAATTGTACTTTCATGAATTTTGTCGTTTAACATGCTAGAGAGTCGGAGATGCAGCTCTTGAGATTTTCAATTTCTCTGAGCACGGTCTGACCTTGGGATGGATTTGCTGGGACATCCACTCCTGGGAAGATTGTGGCATTGTGTTAACACACACCGAAATGCTCCAGACTAGCAAACTGACAGAATTTCTGCATTTATAGAGGTGTTTACACTTGCTGATGATCAGTTAATCAAGTACATTTGATTAGCAGCACCTGGCTGCTACTTACCTTCTTAATTGCTATGGAAGCAGCATAGAGTCCTGTGAAAACTTTCTTTTTCACATGACTCTAGATAGTGAAACACTGAATTCCATTTGATATCTCTAGATGCAAAGAAAACACTAGTCACTGTTTAAAGATACTATCAGAAAGCCCAGCCTTCTCAGTGCAAGAGTTAGGTTTATCTTGGGTAATATTTATAGTGATATAAATTATAGTGATATGCTATTTTCCTCCATAGAGGAGTAAGTATTGGACTGGAGCATTTGTTTCTTTTATATTCCCTTTTGGTGGGTGTGAATAGCAGTATTTGGAGAGGAAGTGAGTTTGTAGTAAGTGGGGATACAGAAAGGGGTCTCTAAGGAACTGCTCATAGGTTTATCCATAAGTCGCTTGTTATTTTCAGTTATATTAAAATGTTAGTTTAATTATTTTTTGGGACTAAGTACTGTATCTCTAATGATGGCTTGTTATTCATTAACAACTCAGATGTTTTAGTTCTTGGCAGTAAAATACTGTTAAAGCTGATGCTCTAAGTTGCTAATGTATTATAGATATTTGACTCTTGTAATAATATGTATTTTTGTAGTTTTGCTTTGACGATGCAGTGCTGAAGAATATAATGTTTAAACTAGCTGTATAGCCTGCAACACCTTTCAGTGAGGATAGCATTATAGATAGATAGATTTTTTTCCCCTTGTAAATGTAATTACTTGTAATTACATTTTTAGGTGAGAAAGGATAGATTTTTACATAACTGAATGTCTTCCTAAAGAGATCTTCGGAAAATGTACTCCTTTACTCCCGTGAGCGTTACTCCTGCATTACATATTGTTCGTTTTGATCTTTTCATAGGATTTATTGACAATAAAAACTAAAGTGAAGCTGGAGTCTTTATTCCAACAAATCCATATGTTAAATAAAGGAATCATTGTTGTTAAACTGCTGAATCCCTTTCGACTAAACAAAATAAGTTCAATAACAATCCTGACACAGCTAAAAAGAAAGAAGCCATTATTTATTTTATGAAAGACTTTTATGCTTTGAAAAGCCTTAATACTGGTCCACAATTTAAAAGGATGGAATAATACTTACCATGCAGTTTTTGACTTCTTCATGGTTCTTTCCCATCTTCCTTTGGGTTCTAAGCATTTCCTCTTGGGTGTTGTTGATTTCTGCAACAGCTTTTTCTATTTTACCTTTCATCTCAGCGACAGTATCTTCAAGTTTTTGTTCAACCCCATCCTTTTGTCGCCATCTTTTTATCTTCATGATTTCTAACTCATCCCTCTCTTTCATTATCCTCTCCAGCAGATGCTCAAGCTCCCTTCTTTTTTTCTTTACGCGAAAATTTGTCCATTTGATTTGGGTCTTTTCTTCTGTAAAGCCTCTCATGCTCTGCTCCGTTTCTTCTCCCTTGACATGCAGCACCTCATTGCTTTCTTCTGCCTCAGCATTCACTCTCTGCATGTCAGTGTTAGCTTTATTCTTGATACACACATTGTCTTCCTCAAACATTTTTTCTCCAATTCTCGCAGGTTTCTCATCAAATCTGTCTTCCATGTTTACCTCCAGCACCTGCTCTGACCGCTGCAAGTCTTGTTCAGCTTTTTCAATCTCTGACTTCATGTTGCTAAACGCTTCTCTTTTTCTTGTGTTAA
Organism: Paratilapia polleni; assembly: GCA_015106735.1. NCBI lineage: Eukaryota > Metazoa > Chordata > Actinopteri > Cichliformes > Cichlidae > Paratilapia > Paratilapia polleni. The sequence continues at coordinate 8,077 of VUQI01058973.1, forward strand.
TTCTTTTCACTTTTATCAGGTCTTTTTTCTTTATTTCCTTCTCACTGCTTATCACTCGGATCGGTCTAATCTCTGTCTTTGTCTTTTGTAACTTGCTGTCCAGCTCATGTGTTTGCATTTCAGTACCTTCCCACTTACACTTCATTGCACTTATTTCTGCTTTAGCCAGCTGCCTGTCCTTTTCTATGTTTTCTCTTTCTGTCTGTAGTTTCATTTTAATTCTTTCTATGTCATTTCTCTCAGACTGGACCTGTGTTGCTTTCAAGCTTACATCTGCATCTTGTTGCTCTTGAGAATCAAATTTCATGTTGATGTTCAGGTGACTGTTCTCTGTCATTAGCTGCTCCTTCCGTTTTTGAGTCACTTCCAGCTGTTGTTCACTGTCTTCCAGCAAATCCCAAAGTTTCTCCATCTCTTCCTGGATCTTGCAGAGTTTTCTCTTTACTGTGTCAAATGTGGCTTTTCCTTCTTTCTGTCTCTCTGTGCTGTCCGTCTCTGCAGTTTTCTTCATTTCAGCATCTCTTTTAATATTTACCCACCTTTGCTTCATCATGTTGAGCTTTACATACATTATATGTTTAATGTGCTTAATTTGATCACTGTTTTGTGAAATATCCTTTTTATTTCTCTTTAATACTGGTTGTATGTTTGTTATAGTCTTCTCCATTTCTTCTTTGACTTTCTTTGTTTCAAGCATCATTTCCTTGTTTTTGTCAATTACATTCTCCAATATATCCAACTCTCGCTTTATCTGCTCCATGGGCTCTTTGGGTTCCTCACTTATTTGTGATTCTGTCTTATTACCCTTTAAGGTTTCTAGCTTGTGTCGCTCATTGATTAAGTAATGGTGTCTTCTGTCCAGAGTTTCCTTCTCTTGATATATTTCAGTCCACATTTTCTGAAGGTGTGTTTTTTCATGACGGGCTGAATTTTTGCTTTCTTCGAGTTTTTCGGTTATATTTTCTATTTGTAAGTTGAATTGTTTTAATAGTAAGTTCTGCTTGGTTTTTTTAGATATCAATCTCTCAATGTCTTCCTGTTGTCCCTCTGTTTTTGTCCTCAAGAAGTCAATTTCATTTCTTTCTTTTTCTGTCTCCCTCCATAGTTGTTCAATCTCCCCCATTACTTGATATATCAGTTGCCTTTGTCTTTCTATAGTTTCTCTTTTGGTTTTCACGTCAGTTGTTGTTTGTTTGCTTTCTGATTGCTTTCTGTTTTCCATTGTCCAGTTCTGTTCTGTTCGAGTCATCCTACTGTTCTGTTGCCCTTGTTCTGTTGGTCAAAAAATGGACAGAACATCACTTGTTTAACAAATGAAACATCATTCTAAACTGCATCTCACACTGTTAGAAAAAACAGTTTTGATAGCGAATCATGGAAAAAATAAAAAGCTAATTGAAAAGACACAGTTACAGCATACAGTAAATTAGAGACTGTCTTGTGATGGGATCACATAGGCCTCAATGCTAGGGTCACCAGATGTGTTGGAATGCATAGTATTGTATCCCTTGTTATTCAATTCAATTCAGTTCAATTCAACTTTATTTATATAGCGCCAATTCACAACAATAGTCACCTCAAGGCGCTTTGTATTTTAGGGTAAAGACCCTACAATATAGACAGACAATGTCAACATTTTGATTGATTTCAAACACTATAGGGCAGACACTTTCCTAAAGTCTGGCTTTTATCCAGTGGCTGTGAAAAAAGCAGTGAAAGCTGTCCTCGTGGGTCAAGTAGAGATTAACCTATCACTGTCTTTTGTTGCCCCAATGGAGAGAACTGGAAGTCACAAAAAACTCATATGGTAGGAGCTGATTCTCAGAAAGTTTGTTGCAGTTATGTTTTAACTTTCCATAGGGGTGATTATGAGCATCTCATGGAGAAGGCATTCAACGGCATCCCTCAGGGTATCCTGTGGGGG
>VUQI01058974.1:0-14283 GCA_015106735.1 Paratilapia polleni
CCTATAGGAGAGAGACAGAGTTTAATAATAACTAATGATTAAATGTAAGTGGTGTATAAACACATGGAGAGTGAAAGGAAGTGAGGAAGAGGAAGTGCTCAGTGCATCATGGGAAGCCCCCAGCAGCTTAGGCCTATTGCAGCGTAACTAAGAGATAGTTCAGGGTTACCTGATCCAGCCCTAACTATAAACTCTATCAAAAAGGAAAGTTTTAAGCCTAATCTTAAAAGTAGAGAGGGTGTCTGTCTCCCGAATCCAAACTGGGAGCTGGTTCCATAGGAGAGGGGCCTGAAAGCTGAAGGCTCTGCCTCCCATTCTACTTTTAAATACCCTAGGAACCACAAGTAAGCCTGCAGTCTGAGAGCGAAGTGCTCTATTGGGATAGTATGGTACTATGAGGTCTTTAAGATATGATGGGGCCTGATTTTTCAAGACTTTATAAGTGAGGAGAAGGATCCTGTAGTCACTAATCAGCTCCTTGGTCTTGGTGGTGTTGAGGATCAGGTTGTTGTCTCTGCACCACCCAGACTGCTGCTCCACCTCATCCCGATGAGCGGACTCATTCCCCTCTGAGAGGAGCCCCACTGCGGTGGTGTCACCTGCAAATTTGATGATGCCGTTGCTGGTGTGGGTGGGGGTGCAGTTGCAGTGTAGATGATGAAGAATAGGAGGCTCAGCAAACAGCCCTGGGGGGAGCAAGTGCTGAGATTTTTTTGAAGACACCAGCCAGGTGATCCACGCAGTCCAACAACACCCGTCCACAGACGCCATTGGGTCCCACCACTTTCCTCGGGTTCACGGCCTTCAGAGTGTGCCTCACCTTCTGCTCCTCCACGATGAGGATGTAGCTGCTGTGGGCAGATGGAAGTCACTCAGGAGAAAACTGGGTTTTAGTGAGGGGGCCCTTAAAGAGACAGGTGCTAAACAGCATGTTTCAGAGAGGGGATGAACTGAGTGGCTGCACACATACTACACCTGGATCGTTTTGATCTGTGAATCATGCAAAGCTATTGAGTAGAGTCCAAGAATAAAAATATGGAGAATAGTTAGTCAAAGACAAACTAGACTCACTAATTATTGTTTATTAAATCTTAGATTTAATTTAAAAATACCAACATTTGATGCTCATATTGTCATAAAGTCTGTTGCTCAAACTCCACCTTTAAGACAGACTGAATGTGTTTGACTGCAGAGATGCTCGGACTCTTAATTCTTCTTTCTTTTTGCAGCAAAGAGACCTTCTGCCTTCACCGTTGGTCGTTTTCAGGTCACGCCCTCTAAAGAGGTTCCTGCTGCCCGTCATCAGGAGCCACGCTCCTTCACTCAGGCCACACCCACTGCTCACTCCCCGCCTCCTTCTAGGAAGAACCAGTCAGAGAGCAACACAGGAAGCAGCACAGAGGAGCACAGCGAATCAGAGAGCAGCATCAACACAGTGACAGTCTCCCCGCTTGGTCCTTCTCTCGTTACCAAGAACAACAACAACCCTGGAGGTCAGGAGGAGAGGAGGAAAAGGAGGGAGGAGGAGGAGGAAGACAGGAAGAGGAGAGGAGGCCGTAGGCTGAGCCTGTGGGAGGGGTCAGGCAGCTTCAACCAATCGTGGAGCCGCTCTGCGACCTACAGCTCTGATGACTCAGACAATGAGAATGAGGAGATGTGGGAGGAGCTACAGGAACTTCGGGAAAGGTGATTGGTAGATTTTCCTTCATAAATGTGTGTGCTCTGGGGGAATATCAAATTTGAAATTTATCGACACATATAAAAAATAGTTCATTAGTACTGATTTATATTTTCTAATTACTGTCGTTTTAAACGTGTGCCGCACTGAACAGACATACACAGACGCACTGCAGATATTCAGGTAAGAACACCTGAGTTTAAAACGATCTGTCTTCATAAGAGTCGACTAACAACTTGTGCATCTGTTTCTTTGTGGTCGTGATTTATTCCATCAGTACCATTGCAGTGACTGTTATTGGCCAGCAGATGTCGCCATTTTTCACCGTATTAACCCAGTGACTTATTTTTCAACAGAAACTTAATAGTAATTCAAAAACGCCTTATTTCCACTTCATTCGCTCTGACTGAGTCATTCCTGCAGGTTTCAGGGCTGTTCCCCAGATTTGTATGTCGCATAAAGAAACAAATGGTTGTACGCTCCCCCGTCCTACCTATGGGCTCTCCACTTTAGTGATCCTACTGTAAAGCTGTTTTCAGGTACAGTTTTTGGGAATCATGTCAGGATATTTGCCACAGTTTTGCTTTCTCACATGTGGCGCACAGAAAATAATACACTTCAGACGTGTTGTCACTGCTGGAAATGCGTCGTGGTTAAGGCGAGGGAGCTGCCTGGCTGGAGCGTGCAGAAGGCAGCACACACCAGTATAAGCAGTACTGTCTGCACATCGGTGCAATGCAACATCACACAGGCTTTGTACTGGGAGCTGGCAGATTAAAGACCGGCTAATATCCAGTCTGACTCCACCTGACGTTTGCTTTCTCACAGCATACACCCTGTGAAGTTCTTAAAACCCTCCTGAATCCTTTTCTAACCACTCATTCCTCCTCCCAGACACCTGGTGGAGGTGCAGAACCTGCAGGTCAGTCAGAAGCAAGAGATCGAGGAGCTGTACCACCGGAAGGGAAAGGTCCCGCCCCCTGGAATCGTCCCTCCTGCCGCCATGTTGAACAACCGCCAGCGGCGCCTGTCCATGTCTGGAAACTATCCCCCTGCTCGTAAAAACAGCCTGCAAAGGCTGGACATGCTGCCCACTGCAGGTGGGAGGACTCGCTGCAGCTTGTAGAATAACACACTGACAAAAGATTTTTAATACTGAGTCATCCCTATATGTGTGTGTCAGGTATCATGAGGAAGAGCTCAATCAGCGGCAGCAGCAGTGGATCTCAGGACAGAGCAGGGAAAGGTGTGACCTTTGCCCCCAAACACAGCTGCATGGTGAGTGTTTACAACCTTCTTAGACGAGGTTTCACTTCTGAAAACTCTTCAGCTTTGAATCTAATTTCAGTATCCAAAATCTGCAGTTTAATTTTGCTTTTAACATTTTTAGATGTGTTGAAGTTCAGGGTGGATCAGCAGTTCACTGACAAACCTTCAAGCTAATTCAATCATAACTTCAGACCACGATTGACAGCTTCAACTTTTGTGTTTTGCACTTTGCCATTTTTTTCATTTTCTTGATTTTTGCTTTCACTTTTACTCACTGGTTAGCTTTAGGCACACAGAAGCACTCTGTTACGCTTCAACAGCAACAAAATCTCAAATCAGCCAATCAGATTTTAATGTAAATATAACATCTAAACAACAAAGATAAAGGAGAACATGGTGAGACGTGTTCAGGTTCTTTCAGATGCGGTGTGGTGCAAAAATAATTGATTCCATTTGAACACCTCACTCACGTCTAGAGAAATGAGGAGCACTGATTGGCTGATTGTGTGGAGGCGGAGCTTATATTCAGCCCAAATAAATAGCAAAATTTAAAAACTGAGATGTGTTTGAAAGATGTGTTTTAAGCACATTTTTCCAAAATAATCATCATCCATACCAGCACACCTGAATTGTAGAAAATATCACAGAAGAAGAAAAAGGCAGAAAGTAAGAGCAGAGATTTCTGTGCTTGCAACAAGAATGAAGTGGAACTGAAAGAACACATTTGTGTCACCGTTTCCAAAAGTTTGTGCACACCAAAACACACTCCTGTGGTCCTGAAACACCCTAACCCTTTTCTGACCTTCTGCTGATGTTACATTAACCTTTGACCTTTGACCTTTGTCTTCCAGTGAGCGAGGCGCTGCTGAAGACGACCACCTGATGAGGAAGAGTAATATGCAGTGCAATACTGAGTCTGGTCCAGATTTTATATTTGAGTGTCTCGTAGTTTGAACCGAACATTTTAAAGACATTTGAGCACTTTCGGAAGAACAAACTGAACCTTAATGAGCCTCAGACTGAGCTCAGACATGAAGCCTAACCTGCAGCAGGACGTTCAGAGACACAGGAGGCACTGATCTGAGGTCTGAACTCAAACTCCAAGTGGCTGAATGTAATCAGAGTGTGACTGAGCTGCAACCGTTCTGCATGTTAAAGGCCTTAAAGAGGAATTTCATTGTGAATTTGGAGGTGCAATCATGTTAGAAGCTGTTGGTGTAAAACCACAGGAGACAAAAAGGACCGGATCAAATGAAGACAGTCAGATGTGCTTCATCCACATAAAGTTGGTCATGAACTTAGAAAATCGGTTGAAAATGAGTGAAGTCGCCCTTTAAAACATACTTTCTTTATTAGCTTCTGTCCTCTCCTGATGAGTTTCTGCATGAAGTTAGAACCACATGACTGATTTTTCTTTTTACCGCTGAATGATTTTTGTGTCTGTTCTGATGTGAATGATCTCACAGCGTCCCCATGAAGCCGTGTTTCTAAGTGTTAAACTCTTTTTGATTTATACCTCTGGATGTTCTTCTGAACTTTACCTTCAGTGCTGCTCGTTTAGTCTCAGGCATCTGAATTCAAAGAGAAACACAGAAGAAGATTTTGAAGGTTGCCTGATGAGAATCTGTCTTGAATGTAGTTTGAATGACAGCGTGCCTTATTTAAGATTATTTATAGATTAATCATTGTGTTATTGATGTGTGACAGAAACCTTTAGCATTGTTTGATTTCTTCATGATTAAACTTGTGGAGACATGAAGGGATGAAAATGTGGATTTTTAACAGTTTTGGGTTTTTTTGCTTCAGTTTATAAAGTTTGAAAAGTTCACAGATGTTACACCTCATATTTATCTTAAATAAAGTTCCCTGAAATGTTGAGATGATGGTGGTGATTTTGTTGTTTCAAGTCAAAAGTCAGATTGACATCCTTACAGCAAAGTCATGTATGTTGAACAGTGATGCATGAATCAGCTGATTTACAGGAAAACAGCTGTTTTTGTTGCAGTCCTGAAGGCTGGGATTTCCCTCCTCCTGCTCAGATTAATGTTTAGGTAAGAATTTAAGATTCCCTCACAGTGACACCTAGTGGTCATTGGAGGTAAGGTCTGTCAATCTGTAGGGTCACGACCTACACCTACTGTGTCCTGACGTGACTCATGCTATGATTCAGAGCTAAAACTGAACTGTGGCTCACAGTAGTGTTACATACTGAAGAGAAGATGACAAACCACCAAATATTTTTTACTCTTATAAAAAAAAAGACATCAAACTGGAAATACTTTACAGCTGTCTCAAAATAAAAAAATAAAACAAATAAGGCTTCAAGGTGATGTTTCTGTTTCTTTCTGCTGTTGCTCCTCATAAAACAGGACATGGAAAAAGTGGCTGACTGAATTCTTTTTTTAATAGACCTGAAAAGAATAAAGATATAAAAACTAAAAGCAAACAGTGCTGACTGAACAAACTTACAGCAGCTTAGTGTACATCACGGCAGCACAGAACAGAAAGCTAAATTTTTCACAGCCAAAGCAGAAAACAAAGGACCACATGAAATATTCATACGAGGAAAAACCGGTGTGGGTGCCACCACAAAGCTGAAGGTATGGGAGTCACTTTATTTTTCACTTTTGTTTTCAGATCAGATTTTTATTTGGGGAATCCCACTTCATTCGTTACTTTCATTTGGTACATGTCCAGGTACTTTAGTACCGTACAACTGATTCTGAATCAGCCAATCAGAAACCTGCAGCATGGTGACAGATATGATAAGAGCTGCTTCTGAGCACAGAGCTCACTATGATGCTTCAAAGCAGGTAAGCTGACATTTTCTTAATATGCTCGTTCTTTTGTTAGCTTCTCCAAATGATGACCAGGGTGCTGTACAGGTGTGCATAACCAAAGCGAATCTCCAGCGCCAGCCTATAAATAGACGTTCATCCGTTACGGTTTAAATGTCATCACTGTTCTATAGTAAGAAATCAAATAAAATGTAAGATCGTACACACATTGGAAACACAAATACGTGAATACAAACAGCAGCTAGTTACTGTTGTGAATTTGTCCAGATTTTAATCAGGACAAAACAAATAATTTCCACGATGCAGAAACGCTCTTCAGCACCTGCTCTTCTTCGTCCCAGTTTGAGGATACGTGTGTGTCCAGTGAGCGTTTCAGCAGTGCTGTTTGTTGCTTATCAACTATTTCTCCATTTAAAGCAGTTTATATGCCAAAATAATCTTTGACTGACCTTTAACTGGTCACTCTGATCATTTACACTCTGAGCAGTACTTTTTTATTTTTATTCCCAAGACAAACCAAAAGTGGGGCCAAAATTTTAGGGCACACCTGTATTCTTTCCCCTGCAAACTCGACTCCATCTCCTCTGACATCCTGTCAGCTCTGTGGGTTGTTTTGTAAGGCGAAGGCAGTTTTGACGGCCCTTGTATGGCACCTGGACCTGACATACACCTTTCCTCCATCACATAGTGAGGAGGCAATCCGACAAACTCTCAGAGTTTCTCTCAGAGGGTTTTTGTTGTTGTTATTGTTTTCCAAGTGCCTCTCTAGCGAGCATGGCGTCATGTTAGCATCAGCCAGCTTCTCCTGACAGATGCCGCGCTTTGACCTGAGAGCTGCTGACATCCAGCTGAAATTGTGATGCTGTTAACTTTCGTGACACTGACAGCTTTTTTTCTGTTTATATGGTGGGTCGTCTGCACTGAGGGTCACATTGATAGTAATACAACAAAAAAAATCATTTAATAATCTTTTGTGCAGTTTTATATTGCAGTGATAATATGTGGGTGCCATAAAATCACATCAAAGAACACCAGTGTGCCTCGGCACAACACCTGGGAACCACTGGTTTAGAGTACGGCTCTTATTAACATTGAAGAGGTTTTTATTGTTGTTTTTCAGGTCACAGGAGCAGGTGGACATCAGCCTCCATGTTCTGATGATTATTAACCACAATGGGAAATACAAACGATTGTTTGACTGACGGCAGTCAGGGTCTGAGAGAAAACTTTGAAGTCTCAGATGCTGCTTTAAAAATGATGGAAAAAGAAAGAGAGGAATTTTTGTGAGTCTGTGAAAATGAAAATGTCTTTAAATCTTCTAAAATACATAGCTGAGGTCTGAAGGAGCATCTGATCACCGACTGAAGGGAAAATTCTTTTTCTTTCTGTTTCTTACAGAAGGATGTTTGCATCACCCAGACTTTACCGCTGCATTATGATGATGAAAAGACAAAGATTAATAATTGCTGCAATGGAAAACTGCACAGATGAAAGCGTCCTGCAGTGGCTGAGAGAAAATTCAGAGTCTGCCACCTTCAGCAAACTCACAGACATGTTTGATTTCCTGAAAAAACACATTGATGAGGAGGAAAAGAAGAGCCACACTGACAGTGTTCACATCACCTTTGTGACACATGGAGCCATCAGAGACTCCATGATCCCAGCCAGCTGTCTGCTGCCTCTGCCCACCATCACTGATGTGGTCCTGTATGCTCCCTGGAACTGTGTCACTTCTGGTCTGACCTATGGTGTTGCTACAGGAAAACTGAAGCCCCAGCACAGAGTTTTTTACTGTCGGAAAGAAAAAGGCTGTAATATTCCTGATGACAAACATCGACCTCTGAACCTGCCAGACCACTGGAACTCACTGAAGAAGACTGGAGGACGGATGATCCCAAACATCACAGTTAGCCCTCTTCGACCAGATGATGGTGTGTGGAAAACATTTGAGTCTCTCTCAGCAAAATACGGTCCACCAGGAAGAAACCGCATCATCATCCCGTTCATCCTCCCAGGAGGGGGAAGAGAAAGCGTCCCGTTGTCTGTGGTCACCTTGGCTCTGTCCCTGGTGCTGCTCTCTTCCAGGTTTAAAGCCACCATTCACTATAATGCCTGTCTGAGTGATTGGTCTGCTGGACAGAAGTTTGACAGGAAGTATCTGCAGGAGCAGTACGCCTGCACTATCGACAACAGCGGGATGACATGTTCACCCGATGCATTCAGGTAGACAGATGATTTTAAATGTTGCTTTTGTTGGACATCTTCATCACGTTTGTAGACATTTTAGTGTAAAACTCTACAAAACTGACCCAGAAGCATCAAATGGTAAATTTTATTTTCTATATTTGGACCTCAGATTTACAAGGAGCTCCACACATAATTTCCACACATTCCTGTGCTCACAACCAATTCTAATGTGACTTTTTTTATTCTGTGTATGTCAGTAACATATTTGAGTTTAAAGTGGTACAAAGCACCTTGTCTGCTTCATGCTTCATGCATCTGTTTGCTATGTTTATTACCTGCATTCAGACTGAGAAGACAAAACCCAGAGTGTTAACTCTATGTAAGTTATTCAATACTTGCATATTTATGTCATTTATTTTTTAATGGAAGATTACACCAGACTCCATTCTGAGGATCTGGAGTCTCGATTCTGTCTATTGCTTTCTGACCTTTGAGGTCATTTTAAATTAAAACATAAGGACATCTTTTAATTTGTGACTGTGACAGAATTAGAGTAGAGTCACCTGGACAGACTGTATTTTAACATTTTCCATTTGTAATTATAAGGAAAATAATAAGACCATGAAATGCAGGTAGAAGTTTAGGTTACAGTTAATAAAATGTTTGCAGTCTGTGTAGTTTGGTGTCAGTCCTCACAGGTGGAAGTGACAATGATATCAGACCTTTGACCCACAGACAACATTTAGATCAGTGAATGCTTCACCTTCTGAACTGCACCTTCTCAGAGGGTGAACTCATCTGGGTTTTAAAAAAGCCACATTTGTTTAAACTAAAATAATGCAAATACACAAGTTGTATGTCCATATTATCTGTAAAGATCCACTCTGTAATAATTTTTGATCTTTTACTCTAGGTGAGTTATTGTAAAACATTTAAAAAGTGTAGCTGATGTAATGTAAATGAAAAAGTTGAACAGGATGAAAACCTGAAGCTGCTCATAAAACATAATATTGTTTGTGTCTATGTTGCATTTTATGTACAATGTGCCACAATCATTGGAAGAACATGTTGGAAGAACCATGAACTCGACACATGATGGCTTTAAAGACTGTCCAGCTAACTGTGACAGCATTTGAAAAGAAGGTCTTGAGTTATTTACAGGTACTAACAAACTCTCAAAGGAGCTTGACAACAAAATAAGTTAATGTGAAAATTCTGTTATATTTTAACGGATTAAATGCTTAACCTTAATTACTTCTAAATAAGTGCCTGCACACACACACACACACACACACACACATACCCACCAATGACAACAGAATTGCATTGAAAGATGCTGATTGATTGATTGAGGTTATTCCATTACAATACATATCACAAATCAAAAACTATATCAAAGAGTAAAACATATATGAATTAAGACAATGATAGCGTGCATGCAAAATGCTGGCCTACCATCCAGAGCAATTTAGGCTTCAGTGTCTTTCCCAAGGAGAATTCCACGTGAGGAGTTGCTGGGGATTGCAAACCCTGCAATTTCTGACAGCCCAGTCTACAACCTAAAGTACAGCTCATATATTAGACCTGGTTACATGTTAGTAAAGAGGCATTATGTAAGAATACATTGTCGCCAAATGACAACTGGTCATTTGATCAGTAGATCAGGTGGTTTACAGGAATCCAAAGCTTTTTTAAGTCTGCAGGAATTTTTGTAATAGGCAGGAAAACAAATCTGATAAGCTGCATTCACAAGTTTTCTTTTTTTAGCAATATTTTTATTACATTTTAAAATAAAAAAAACAACAAAGTCAGAATAGGCAAGATTTCATTTCATTTCTGTGTCATTTCACACACAGTGATACACACCCAACAAATAAAATACACAAATTCACTTTAGAAAATAATCTTCATTCAGATCAAAAATCACAAAAAACAGCATGGTCCCCAACAAACAATGGCTGCAACTGAAACCAAATATTTCAAACAGAGCCTCTGAAACCTTTTAAGCTTTTTTTTTTTTTTTCCAGGCCATAACATTTTATCTGCTTCATAAATCTGGTGAAAAGTTCTCCATCCAATTTACTGAACAGCTGTAAACATATATGATCAGAAAGGCTCGCTGTGAGCAGGAGGAGGTGAGGTCCTCATTGCAAACAGGACACACTGTTGTTTTACATCCTCACCCTACCTTTAATCTCAGAATGAACAACTGAATAGCACAGACATAAAATGCAATAAAGTGGGTCTGAATGGAGTATTGTAGCCTCACAGAGCTGCTGTTACTGAAAACTGAGTCTTTACTGTGAATGACACTGGCAGTGAACCATGGGAGAGATTTTTTTGTACTTTTTTCTTTTCTTTTTAGATCAGATTGTATTTTGGAAATCCCCGTGATTGTGGCAATGCATGCACAGTAGTTTCTCTTTCACTTCGTGATGTTCCAGGTACTTCCCTAATGCTACAACAGTCAGCCAATCAGAAACCTGCAGCATGACGAAGGCTATTACAACAATAGGTGAAGCAGTGCACAACGCTGGCTGTGATCCTCCAAAGCATGTAAGATGAGATTTTCTCTTTAGTGGGCTCTTTGACTCTTTTGCTTCTTTTTCTGGTTTCTCTAAATGATGTCTTCATTAAGATGTAAACTTCATTCCTGATCAGCACACTGAATAATGGCCTTCATCAGTGTTCTCTGCTGTCAGGAGGTTAAATAATGGGGAGATGTCAACTTTACACTACAAAGAAAGATGAAAGCTTTACAAATTGTCTCCTTGATTTCTAAACTGATTGTTGATCATTTTCACTTTGGTTTGAAACAAACGATAATCGTGCAAGGTGGTTAGCAAGAGAAAACTCATCTGTTACGATGACAGAACGCCACTAAATTTTGCTTGAGTTAACACTTCTGTTGGTAACTTTTTTGGAAAATTTGAGGCTCCTTTATATTTAAGCAAGAAATAAGGAGATAATCTGACTGCATGTGCAAACTGAGTGTTTTCCTGTTTTTCAGGGTTATGACATTTATGCTGTTTTATTTAGTTTTATTGTCTGAATTATAAACTAATGTTCTTAGAAAATATAAATGAAACACAGTAGCACTGACAGCCTTCACTGTCACAAGTTTTGTTTTATTAAAATAAAGACTGTATTTTATCTTTTACATTTCCATCATTTAAAATGGTCATCGTTAAGTTTTTTTGCCTCTTACTCTGATTACTTCAGTAACACTTGCGTTTCCTTGTTGTAGAGCAGCTGACCACATCACATCATGGATGTTGCCGACATGCTCCTTGAGAAAATCTTCTCCTGGGTGCCTCTACAGAAACAATCTGCAGACAAGTTGAACACACTGGCTGCTGAGCTGGAGGAACACAAGAAAAATGTTAACATCAGTCAGGTTGTTGGAAGCTCTGTGTCTGTAGGTGGTTCAGCTGTCCTCACAGTAGCAGGCATTGTATCCATCTGTACAGGAGGGCTGGCAATACCTTTTCTAGTTGGAGCAGGAGCAGTGGCATCAGGACTTGCTCTGGCTAATAATTTGGGTTCAGAGGTCATTAATGGTATCATATCAGGCTGCACCATGAAAGAAGCAGAAGAGATTATGAAGGAGATTGAGAATCTTGAAAAGGGAATCCAAAAACTCATGAAGATATTACAAAAGGAAGGACAGAGGAGAGAACAGCTGGCTCGTTCCTGTGGAGATGTTTCTGAAGGTGATTATGTTGTGGAGCGAATCCTGAGAGCAATGGCCAAACGAGAGGGACTGCATTTACATGACGGCATCAGTTTGTGCAACATGATGACTGCTTTGTCCAAAAACACCATATTTGGCAAAGACACAGTTTTTTCTGTTCTGCAGAGGTCAGTGCTGGGACTCTCAAAATTTGTTGTAAAAACAGTAGCAAAAAATTCTGGGAAAAAAGTGGCATCAAAACTTGTCCCTGAGTTGGCCACTTCTGTGGGACCGAAAGCAGCAGCGAAAGCAGTTGGACGTGTAAGTATCAAAGAAAGTGATGTACTGTACTCCAAAAGCTATGAAGTTGTAGTTTTTGTAAAATCTGTTAACATGGGACATGGTGCCAGGAACAAATCATGAAAACTCTAAAGATGGACTACTCTTTGGCAAATCAATGTGGACATTTGCTGGTCAAATCACTGTGACCAGCAACTGAAAGTGAAAGTACACAGCAAATGAAAATTAAATGAATCGCTGAGTGAAATAAATTGCCAAACACAAAGGTCCAAATAGGATGCTGAAACAAAGCTAACTTCCATCTTTAAAAAAGAAAAATGCAAAAAGAAGCAGAGCTCTAGTAACTATATAAAGCCAGACCCTCCTGGCCTGTCCAACGGCCAGGTCTGCCCAAAGTATTTAGTGAGTTATGCCACAAGATACACAGACTTCATGGGTCTTTAAAATGGGATCTTTTCTCTCTGCAGCCAATATTTCTATTGCCTTTACCCTGCTAAAAGTCAGCTAAAGGTTCACTACATTCAGTCTTCTATGATGAAACAGCAACTAAATTTCTTCATCAGTAGTACAACACTGAATCCTGTCACTAGTATTAATTTGGAAAGTACATGCATTTGCCATCCTTCAAGCTCGGGTCCCCTCACCAGAGGCCTGGGAGCTTGAGGGTCCTACGCAGTATCTTAGCTATTCTTAGGACTGTGCTCTTCTGGACAGAGATCTCAGATGTCATTCCTGGAATCTGCTGGAGCCACTCTCCTAGTTTGGGGGTCACTACCCCGAGTGTTCCGATTACCACGGAGACCACTGTTGCCTTCACCTTCCACATCTTTTCTAGCTCTTCTCTCAGCCCTTGGTATTTCTCGACCTTCTCGTGTTCCTTCTTCCTGATGTTGCCATCACTCGGCATTGCTACATCTATCACTACGGCCTTCTTCCTCTGCTTGTCGACCACTACTATCCGGTTGGTTAGCCATCACCAGTTTGTCCGTCTGTATCTGGAAGTCCCACAGGATCTTAGCTCGGTCATTCTCAACCACCTTTGGAGGTGTATTCCATTTTGACCTTCGGGACTTCCAGGCCATACTCGGCACGGATGTTCCTGTACAGTATGCCAGCCACTTGGTTATGGCGTTTCATGTACGCCCTGCTGCTAGCATCTTGCACCCTGCTGTTATGTGCTGGATTGTCTCAGGGGCATCTCGGCACAGCCTGCACCTGGGGTCTTGCCTGGTGTGGCCTCTATCAATCTTGTGCATAGAGCTTGTTCCTGTGCTGCTATGATTAGTGCCTCTGTGCTGTCCAGCTGTTCAGTCCAGCTTTGTCCAGCCATTGGTAGGATTTCTCTATATCAGCCACGTCTTCTATCTGCCGATGGTACATGCCATGCAGGGGCCTGTCCTTCAACGATAGTTCCTGTTCTCACTCCTCTTCTTTCTTGGGTTTCTGCTATCTGAGGTATTCACTAAGCAGATGATCAGTTGTGGCCATCTTCCTGATGTACTCATGAATCTCTGTTGTTTCATCCTGGATAGTGGTTCTGACACTCACTAGCCCCCGGCCTCTTTCTTTCGGCTTAGCATACAGTCTCAGGGTGCTGGATTTGGGGTGAAACCCTCCATGCATTGTAAGGAGCTTTCTTGTCTTGATGTCAGTGGCTTCTATCTCCTCCTTTGGCCATCTTATTATCCCAGTGGGGTATCTGATGACCGACAGGGCGTAGGTGTTGATGGGATTTTGGGGATTGGATTAGGGATTGGATCTTGTTCTTCCCATTTAGCTGACTTCTCAGGACTTGTCTTACTCTCTGCAGGTATTTGGTAGTTGCAGTTTTCCTAGTGGCCTCTTCATGGTTCCCATTTGCCTGTGGGATTCCAAGGTACTTGTAGCTATCCTCGATGTCTGCTATGTTGCCTTCTGGTAGTGCAGTCCCCTCAGTTCTGACCACCTTCCCTCTCTTTGTTACCATTCGACTACACTTCTCCAGTCCGAATGACATTCCGATGTCGGTGCTGTAGATCCTAGTGGTGTGGATCAGTGACTCGATGACTCATTCACTCCTGGCATACAGCTTGATGTCATCCATGTAGAGGAGGTGGCTGATGTTTGCTCCATTTTGTAGTCGGTATCCGTAGCCAGTCTTGTTGATGATCTGGCTGAGGGGGTTCAGGCCTATGCAGAACAGCAGTGGGGACAGGGCATCTCCTTGGTAAATCCTGCACTTGATGGTGACTTGTGCAATTGGCTTGAAGTTGGCCTCTCGTGGCATTTTCCACATCCCCATTGAATTCCTGATGAAGGCTCTTAGGGTCCTGTTGAACATGTACAGTTCTAGGCATTCCAGGATCCACGTGTGAGGCATTGAGTCATAGGCTTTCTTG
>VUQI01058976.1:0-10548 GCA_015106735.1 Paratilapia polleni
TTAATGCTTCAATCTTAAATATACTCAATCTATCTTTATTAACAGGCTACGTACCACAGGCCTTTAAGACGGCAGTAATTAAACCATTACTTAAAAAGCCTTCACTTGACCCAGCTGTCTTAGCTAATTATAGGCCGATCTCTAACCTTCCTTTTATTTCTAAAATTTTTGAAAGAGTAGTTGCAAAACAGCTAACTGATCATCTGCAGAAGAATGGTTTATTTGAAGAGTTTCAGTCAGGTTTCAGAATTCATCCCAGTACGGTAACAGCTCTAGTGAAGGTTACTAATGATCTTCTTATGGCCTCTGACAGTGGACTCATCTCTATACTTGTCCTGTTAGACCTCAGTGTAGCATTCAATACCACTGACCACAATATTTTACTGCAGATCTTAGAACATACCTTGGGTTATCAAAGGAATTGTATTGCAGTGATTTGAATCAATATTTATCGAATCGATTCCAATTTGTTCATGTAAATGGGGAGTCTTCTTCACACTCTAAAGTTAATTATGGAGTTCCTCAGGGTTCTGTCCTGGGACAAATTCTATTTACATTATACATGCTTACCTTAAGCAGTATTAGAAAACATTGCTATGCAGATGATACCCAGCTTTATTTATCCATGAAGCCAGATGACATACACCAATTAGTTAAACTACAGGCATGTCTTAAAGACATAAAGGCCTGCTGGACCTCTAATTTCCTACTTCTAAATTCTGATCAAACTAAAGTTATTGTACTCAGCCCTAAAAATCTTAGAAATACGGCATCTAACCAGATACTTACTCTGGATGGCATTACTTTTGCCTCCATTGACACTGAGGAATCGTGGAGTCACTTTTGACCAGGATATGTATTTCAATGTGCATATTGAATAAATATGTAGGACTGCTTTCTTGCATTTGTGCAATATCTCTAAAATAGAAACATCCTGTCACAGCTGAAAAACTAGTTCATGCATTTATTACTTGTAGGTTAGACTACTGTAATTCATTATTATCAGGTTGTTCTAAAAACTCTCTGAAAAGCATTCAGTTAATCCAGAATGCTGCAGCGAGAGTACTGACAGGGACTAGAAAGAGAGACCATATTTCTCCCACATTAGCTTCTCTTCATTGGCTACCTGTTAAATCCAGAATTGAATTTAAAACCCTTCTCTTTACATTCACGGTCTTAAATAATCAGGCCCCATCATATCTTAAAGACATCATAGTACCATGCTATCCCAACAGAGCACTTTGCTCTCAGACTGCAGGCTTACTTGTGGTTCCTAGGGTATTTAAAAGTAGAATGGTAGGCAGAGCCAGCAGGTCGTCTGACTGTTGGGGTTTTCTGTCTAATATTGTAGGGACTTTACCCTAAAATATAAAGCCCCTGGAGGCGACCGTTGTTGTGATTTGACGCTATATAAATATTTTGTGAGTTTTATATGAACATCCACCATTGTACAATATATATATTTGACAGAAAATAGGGAAAGGCATGATAGGACTCCTTCAACCAAGTCATTAGTATTAATGTTTTCTTCTTGTTTACTACCTGAACATGGAGTGGAGTTTTCATATTCCAGTGATGCTGAATTAACTTTGTGTGAATATTCCTGGAGCACCCCACCACCACCACATTATCTAATTAGAGATCAACTCAGCGTAGTTAGATGAATGGTTCATTCATTAACAAGAGGTATATTTTATGGTCCAAACCGATTTAGATGCTCATTATCAAACTTGGCAACAGATCATATTATTTTGCAGTTTTGACCTCAAAGGATATAAGTGTTAAGAAAGGCAAAGAGAAGCGAGCACAGAGAAAACTAATAATGTGCCAGATAGGCGCTTTGATTAAACATTGAAGAATCGCCTCTCACAAAGAACACTGTCATCTCTCTGCTCTGTTTCCATGGACTCCCATGAGTCTCTTGCCCCCCACTATTGTCCAGCTGGCACTGTAGCCACACCCTTAAGTGAGGGTTAACCCAATCTTATTAGCTTTAACAACCTTTGATCATTTCCTGGTGTCAACAGTAAAAAAGGAAGGTGAATGTGAATGTGGTATAGTGGCTTTCTTAAGTCTGATGCTTAATGGCCAAAAACGTGTGGAGCCGGCATTTGATTGGCAGACTTAACTCAATATGGAGTATCAAAGTTGTCCCTAATAGGAACATGTTGCTTTATATTTGTAATGGGTCTGCTCAGATTATGTCCCATGATAGGGTATGTACTCATATTTTTAAAAAAAATTTAAAAAGGAGAAAGAAAGACATGATATGAATATAACAAAGAGCATTAGACACAAGGTATTGCTTTGTGGGAAATGTAAATGTTTTTCTGTGTGCCATTTGTCTGATATGCATTACCTTGATTGGCTGACCCTGGAGGAAGAAAAGAGCAACAGACTTGAAAAACTGAGAAATAAAACAAATAAATGAATAATGCTAGCTTGCAGGTACTGCAGGGAATTTATTAGAGACACACCAAACTTATCTCCAGTTCCATCTTTAAAAATACCCAGGAAGAATTAAAACTGCATACATGATGAAACACAGAGGATTAGTTATAGACTGATTAATATAAAACTATGACATTCAAAATATGGCTTTCCTAGTCTCAACAAGTTCAGTGAAAAGATCATGACTACCTATGTTTTCCATGCTTTTCTCAGTAAGTTCTAACTTCCCTACCGTCTATGTTTCTCAGCATCAAGCCCACAAACACAAACACAGAAAACATAAATCTTTAAGAACAGTTATAAATAAGTCTATCTGTACCACGTGTGAAGAAGAGTTGTGGTTTGGCTATAATGCAAAAGAGAAGCACTGACTAAGCATACTCATATGTTCAAAAGGGCCAAAATTAAAGTTTTGTGGGTTTTTTTCTGTTTGTTAGAGGGTTTTGCTTGATTTGTTTTATGAGCAGTCTGATTTGGTCATAAATGAAAAAATTACAGAAAACAATGTTCAAAAATTTTTTTCAGGCTTTTCTTTGTTTGTTCTGAGTACTCTAGATGGACAAGGCTTATCTCTGGGTGGGCACCACCCACCTCAACATACTTGTAGATATAGCCCTATTTATAAATGATCCTCCAGGCCTTCTGGAACAGTGCTCCACATGGACAAATCAAGGACTGAGCTGTTTGACCACATTTACAGTAGATATGTTTGGTGCAGACCAAAGACAGATCCTTGAGAGATTAAATACTTAATGTGAAGCATGGTGCTGAAAATGTTATGGTTTGGGGTTGCTTTACTGCCTCAGGAACAGAGCATCTTTCACTCATTTATCCAACTCAGTATTATACCAAATAACACTTAAAGAGGCCTATAATAATGATCCAAGGCACAATATGAAATCCAACTAGGAATAGTTCAAAAGAAGACATGGAGGGTTATAGAAAGGCCTAGACAAACCTCAGATTTGAATTCCAATAATATGTTGTGGGCAGGTTTAAGAGGAACATTACATGCAAGAAACATCTAAAAAATCTTTCAATCAATGGAATTTTGCGTGTAAAATTGGTTTTTGAAAAAAAAAAAAACTAAAAAAGAAAATTACAAAATGAAAAAAGCAAAGTTAAATTACTTCAATGCAGGCCAACAGAAAATAACTTTTTCCACAGAAGCATAATAAATTCATTGGGGTTTTTTTTCAGTGGAAAATTGTAAGTTTTAAAGAGGATCAATCATTTGCTTGTTACGATATGTTGAAAAAGTCCACAATTTACGTCAAATGAAACCAATTTGGGCTACTATGGCATGCCATAATTGTTCATTTAGTATTTGTTGAGGGTTTGTTTACAGTATAAAAAAATATATCAACCTCATCTTTAACACTGAAACATTACTTCACATTGTGGTCTCAAGGCATATGCATCGTGTAAATAAACAAAACATTGTTTGTTTACAGGATTATTACTGCATCAGGCCTATGTGAAATCCTTCAGCATGTAGATGATGAAAAAAGTGAATGTCTTAGATCCTGGCTGAGTTGATTAGTCCTATCTCTTTTAATTTCCCATCAAAGTGTTGGGAAGATCACTCGTTTCCCAAATTAAACATCATTCACTGGTAACTTATTCAAGAGATTCCAATTAGCTGAAAAGTGGTTCTTCATGATTGTGTTGCCCCTCACCTCCTTTTCCCATTCAAGTACTTTATAGAAAGCCTTGAAGGAGAAAGCTCCCCACCCACCCCAATCCTCCCTTATCTGGTGTGTGTGTGTGTGTGTGTGTGTATGTGTGTGTGTGTGCTTGCATGTGTGCTGCTGCTGCTGCTAGTGAGCTCTATCAAGTGGTATAAATTATTTTGGAGATCAGCATTAATGGCCGAAGCAGCCTTAGATCTGGGCTCTGCTCCCTGCTTTCATCATCTCGGCTGGGGGAATTCCGTCAGAGAAGGGAATGGGGGCGGATACGCAATCGTTTGCTCCCATAAGTACACAAAATTAGCTGCTTATCAGTTGATCTCTGTACATGATCCCTCAAAAATCTTTTCTATGCATCCAAGGCCGCTGCCTTCGCTGGAGCCTCATATCCCTGCTGGCACAATAGAGAGGGGAGGAAGGGGGTGTAAGGAGCTGTAATTAAATTGCTTTTCAAAGGCAAGAAGACCATAGCTTCTGCCTCTTTCTGAACTTTCCTTGTCTTAACAGACGCTAAGCTACAGCCTTTTTACCTTTCAGCTCTGTGACATGAAGGTAATTAAAATGTCATCAATATCTTTAAGTCTGCTGTGTTACCCATCACCCTGATTTATCAAACTTCAGCAACCTAAAATAAACAGGTAGGGAGATGGAGGATGAAGAGATGGAGATAGAGGGAGAAGGAGAAATACTGGGAGGAAAGCACTCCAAAGCTGCTTTTGTTTTGATCTATCTCCTCATTTGTTAACTTGGTTTTCTCCTAATCAATCAAGCACCAGACATATCATTTTGCTGTTCTGACTTCTGGCGAATACGAACATCAGTTATTTTCCAGGCTGTTTCATAATGTTGCTGTTGCCCTCTATTTCTCCACATTAATGAGTGAGGCAGTAGAATTAGGCTGGGCACTCCCTGTTAATGGGGCCTGTGAAAGCAGGAGAGTGACTGGAGCTCTCGTTAGCCGAGCAGGCTGCTATTGATTGTGGCGGGCCACTGGGGGCTCCCTACCTGCGGTTGACTTTGTACTTGTGCAGAAGTTGTAAGGGTCTGCTGAACAACAGGGACCATGCACATCTCAAACAAGGTCTATGAAAAGCCTATCAATTAGGCTTTGAAGGTCAAGCAAACTCTCTCCCTCCCGCACTCTCCTACTCCGGCTCTCTACTCGTCCCTGTTCTTGAGCCGGCGGTATCTTTTCTGCTCTCTCCAAAATGCATTTGAAGACTCCATTCAATTAAATATCTCTCAGCTCCAGCTGCTCCCTAAGTGAAAGGTCAACTAAGTCCAGGAGGCTAAAAGAAAAAGGCTTGGCTTCTTCACAACACCTCCCCACAACAAAGCCTTCCCCAAGCAGGCACTCTTACTCTTAATGATACCCACTGGTCAATCCCTAACTAGCAGTGACAGTTACCCCCAGAAGCACCACTGCAGACCATAGCCAATCGATCAGAAAAAAGAATACATATAATGATAACCTGCAGACATAATGTCAAGCCCTTGCACTGTCCCAATTGCTTGACATTCAGGTAGATAGTGGGGAGAGGGAGCTGGCCAGACATCAAAAGCGAGGTGTAACAGTGAACTGTCTTGCTCTCTTGTGCCTATTGAGGTGGGTTAACCCGCTCACATGAACTCTAATTATCCACTCTGTGGCCTCAGGGAGCCCCACAGGGATGACCAGCAAGACCAATGACACACACACTCAATAACCATCAACACAAACACCACCTAATTGAATCAAATTGGGCCTCATTACTTAAGCTTTAGTGCACCCCTGTTGAAAGCAAAGATAACTGTGTGTGTGGACAGAGATACCACTGTAATCTAGTTTCCAGAGTGGCTGTCTAAAAGGAGAAAAAAACAAACAAAAACAAATAAATTAAAAAAAAACTTTTTTCTTTAAGATTTTTATTGCAGGTTACTGTTATATTACTATGAGTGTTTTTTTTAATATTCTTGAAATTACTGCCATTTAAAAATGATGCAGTAAAGTTTTACATTTTGAATGTCTATATTGAAGTATTAAAGCATGGGTTTTAATTATCCTATGAAATAGTTATAAAAGACAAAAATTATTCATGAGCATTTTTTAATATTCCACTTCCACAATTAATGTTTAAGATCAAAACTACTTAAGGTTCACTTCTGCTTATGTCACCCATCCGACAACTGCAACTTCTTATTGTTATTACTGAAACACATGGTTTTGCAAACATTTTTAGCAGCAATCTGCTCTTCCTGACTTTGTGATAGCGACTTCTGCTAAACTGACCCATTAAAAAAATAAGGAAAACATTAAAGCAGTCGAAGCTATAGCCTTGGTGCTAACAGTGTAACCCAGAAATGTAATGATGATATGGAGGAAGACAGTGATTCAGGAGTGGCTGAAGAGGCAGTGAAGGAAACCATACTGGCTTCAGTTAATGCCTTCAGCTCCATCCTGAATGGAATTATGACAGGTGTAGCAGAAAAAAGAAAGGAAATAAGAGACTGCAGTGTAACCACATCACATTTGCCTGTTGATATTCATAGTTTGGCTTATGATACACATTTAGAGAAGAATAAAGTACATGCATTAGAGACAAAGAATAAAACTTGGACTTGGAAACAAGATCACAAGTGAACATTCTGAGTCACGTAAACCTGTCAGAAGGGAGGTTCAGACCCGTGCTCTTTTTTTGAAAAAATGGATATCACAGATACCTTTGGTTGCCGGCCATTCTCATAGCAAAACATGAAACTGTCATGAAAAGCAGGCTTTTCACAAATGTTTTGTGTGTGTGTGTGTGTGTCAACACATCTTTGTAATTAATGTATTTTAATAGGAAGTATATTTTGTACTCGTAACACATACTGTATGTTGTCCAGACTCTTCAGAAAGGACACATCACCATCGCAACCAAGGAATGAGATATTTGAAAAAGACAACATGAATGCAAAAGGTAAGTGCATATGAAACAAAAGTCTAATAATGTTTGGACTTCTAGACATGAGTACACTGTAGTTGTTAATGATAATTTCTGCTGTGGTTTTGCTCTCACACAAAACTACTATGTATTTTTCATATTCTTATGAAGTAAGATAGTACTGTTTATGGGAAAATATAAAAACACTTTTTAAAATGCTGCTGGAATTGTTCTTCATCCATCTTGTCTGTATTTTCACTAATATGATAGTGAAGAAACTGTAACTTGTGTTTTTATTTGTACTGCATATTTGCCAAAACTACACAAAAGTCCTTTCTTCTTTCTGATAACCAAGGCTGAATGGAAACATGAAGGAAACATTGGGACACCAAACAGGCTAAACTCCTAAGTGACCATTGTATCCTTCTTAGTAACAATGGTGATAATAAACTTTGAAAAGGACTTAACTAAATGAATTTTGGAAGAAAGCTCAAAGTTTTCTTATTTTTTTAACATTTCACATGTAATTTTGGCTCAGGCCTGCTTATTTTGCTTTGTAACTTTGTAACACAGACATGAGGAACTTGTTATAACTGGTAGCTCTACAAATAGTGCTGATTATTATTAGTGTGTGTGTGTGTGTGTGTGTGAAGCCTTCAGACAATTCACCTACTGCACCTGATGATAAAACAACAACAAAATCACTGGATCAAAATCTGGAGCACTAGTTCCCTTAGTTTATCATCTCAAGCCCTGCATCTGTATTTTCCCCTGTTAAAAATTCTAATCTGTGTGTCTCTTTGCATACTGAAGTCTTGTGTCATTTCTAACATCAGTAAAAATAGGAACCATATTTAATTTACTTTTTGTTTCGTTAAAGCTCCCACCACTAGGGGAGCGTGGCTTCTGCCAGTTAGGTTAAAGTTGTGGCTGACTTAACACAGGTGTTACTGACTGAGGGAGGTTTTTAAGTTTCTAACTGTGCTAAATTCATGTTCAGTTTGTATTTTGTTATTGGAAACACTCATATGAAGGTTGAATGCAAAGAAATTGGATGCAGTCTGTGTTTACAGCTATAGGTTGTACATAATAAATCAACTTTGTTATTAGAAAGAGAGGACATTTGGCTATTTATGCACATGTCTAAAGCCATCAAGCAGTGACTGTTTTGGTCTTTTATGCGAAGCAAATAGGTCATTATCAGACCTAAAAGTGTCACTGTATATGTACAAATAACCTTGTCTTAATTTGTCATTTAGTATTGCATAATAAGATGCATTCTGTTCTGAATTATGATTTCAAACACAATTTTGGCTTTCAATAATTATTAAAACAAGATTACTAGAATAAAACAATTAATTTTCTTGCATTCATTTTGCTATGAAGTTCATTCTTTTCATTCTTCTCAAGGCCAAATTCACTCTCAGTTTCATTCATCTCGAGCCAAGGTGACGGATAGAGAGCCTGCTTACAGAACAGCTGCTTGCAGCTGCTTTTTTCTCTGAGTATTCCTCATTTGGTGGGACTCAACCTAGGTGTCAGTTGGCTGTCTGCTTCAGCTCTCCATATGTTTTGTTTTGTTGGTTTTTTTTTTTAATTCATTCATTCATTCAAATTATATTTAAATTTCAGGAAATTTCCCTGTAAAAAAAGACACATTTTTAAAGTCCAGTAAATGCAAGATTTTTGTTAACTTAATAAATAATCTTTTTTAAATAATCAAGATTGCAATCTGTGTTCAAAATAATAGTGATTGTGGTTTTTGCCATAATAGAACAGCCCTATTATCTTATAGGGTCTATGTCATTTTCATTGTGTTTATATGACAGGTCAGGTGGTGAAGAATCTAACTGTGGTCCTTCCTTCCACCTTTGGAGGGATCATTTTGCGACAGAGAGGATTTGACCATCAGGTAAACTCTTAATGTCATTACATTCATTTTTGAGAATGTCCAAGTGGTTTGCTTGTGTTGCTTTGGAAGTGCATACCTGTATACTAAAGTGAAATATCACTTCTTTTAATCACTGTGTAAAAATCAGATATTTTATTGTTACAGTTGTTGAGAAATATTAAGAATGCCTTAACAGTGTAATTCAAATCAGTCCTACTCTAAGTCCACATTTCCAGAGCTTTCATGTGAGTTTTGGTGTTTGTTAGCTCAGTCAGTGTAGACATTTAGACCAGATAAACTGGAGGCTTCTTGTTGCTTAAAGGTGAGTATGAATGATTATTTATATCTACCCCTGTAATAGACTGGTTACTCATGCAGGTGTACACTGCCTCTCACCCAGTGTAAACCCATTTGACCTCACACAATTCAAATTGGGAGAAAAATGAATTAACACTTTCCATATTAGGGGTAAAATACATATAAAATGCAAAACCTTGCTTATTCCAGACTGGCCAAAATTTGAGATTCATTTCCATTTAAATTCCAATACCATGTCCCTGACTTTATGCACACTGGAAGTAGAACCTGAGCAAACCAGTTGTCCTATTACCAGATAAGTATGTATCTGAAATGAAATTTGAGATTTCCATCAAAGACATGTCACTCACTCGTTGCTCCAAGACCTAAGAGCATGTTTGTGAAAACTATGTATTGTATGTGTGTACAGTGCTTAACATACAGCTCTGGAAAAAATTAAGAGACCTGTCATGATCCCGGGTCATTTTGACCCGGTGTTTTGAGTTTTGGACTTTCCAGGTTATTTTCTGTTATTTTGCCACTTAGTCTCAGTCTCTGTGTTTTATTTCCTGTTTTAAGTTGATAGTCTCCTGTTTCTCGTGCTCAGTATTTAGTTTTGCTTCCTTTTACCCTGTTAACTGTGGCCGCTGCGGCTGGCCGTCCGGCCGGCCCCCAGAGCTTCCTCGTCGCCGCCGCGGCTGGCCGTCCAGCCGGCCCCCAGAGCTTCTTCGTCGCCACCGCAGCTGGCCCCCAGAACTGCTCCGTCGCCCCCGCCGCTGGCCATCCGGCTGGCCATCCGGCTGGCCCCCAGAACTGATCCGCTGCTGGTGTTCTTTGTCGCGTCGTCTTGTTTGCGTGTTTGCTTGCTTGCTTGTTTACTTGTTTGCCTTACATTACAAATGTTTTAACTTAGGAAGTGTTCAGAAATCAATATTTGGTGGAATAACCCTGATTTGCAATCACATTCATGCGAAGAGCCAGGCTGAAGTTTGCAAAAGACCATAAGGATTGGACCATAGCAGACTGGAGTAAATTCATCTTCTCTGATGAGTCTAATTTCCAGCTTTGTCCAACAGCTGGTCATCTAATGGTTAGACGGAGACCTGGAGAGGCCTACAAGCCATAATGTCTCGCACCCACTGTGAAATTTGGTGGAGGATCGGTGATGATCTGGGGATGCTTCACTAAGGCTGGAGTTGGGCAGATTTGTCTTTGCAAAGGACGCATGAATGTGGAATGGCATAAAGTCACCCAACAGCAATGTGAAAGACTGGTGGAGAGCATGCCAAGACGCATGAAAGCTGTGATTGCAAAT
>VUQI01058988.1:0-11325 GCA_015106735.1 Paratilapia polleni
CATACATTTTCATTGCTATGCAGATGATACCCAGCTGTATTTATCCATGAAGCCAGATGACACACACCAATTACCTAAACTACAAGCATGTATTAAAGATAGAAAGGCCTGGATGACCTCTAATTTCCTACTTCTAAATTCAGATAAAACTGAGGTTATTGTATTTGGCCCTAAAAATCTTAGAAATATGACATCTAACCAGATACTTACTCTGGATGGCATTACTTTTGCCTCCAGTGACACTGTGAGGAATCTTGGAGTCATTTATGACCAGGATATGTCTTTCAGCGTGCATATTAAACAAATATGTAGGACTGCT
Source organism: Paratilapia polleni (assembly GCA_015106735.1). Lineage (NCBI taxonomy): Eukaryota > Metazoa > Chordata > Actinopteri > Cichliformes > Cichlidae > Paratilapia > Paratilapia polleni. The sequence goes on from VUQI01058988.1 coordinate 320, forward strand.
TTCTTGCTCTTTCTCTAAAATTAGAAGCATCCTGTCTCAGAGTGATGCTGAAAAACTAGTTCATGCATTTATTACTTCTAGGCTGGACTATTGTAATTCATTATTATCAGGTTGTTCTAAAAGCTCCCTGAAAAGCCTTCAGTTAATCCAGAATGCTGCAGCGGGAGTACTGACAGGGACTAGAAAGAGAGACCATATTTCTCCCATATTAGCTTCTCTTCAATGGCTACCTGTTAAATCCAGAATTGAATTTAAAACCCTTCTCTTCACTACAAAATCTTAAAAAATCAGGCCCCATCATATCTTAATTAAAGACCCCATAGTACCATACTATCCCAATAGAGCACTTTGGTCTCAGACTACAGGCTTACTTGTGGTTCCTAGGGTAAGTAGAATGGGAGGCAGAGCCTTCAGCTTTCCTATGGAACCAGCTCCTAGTTTGGATTCGGGAGACAGACACCCTCTCTACTTTTAAGATTAGGCTTAAAACTTTCCTTTTCGATAGAGCTTATAGTTGGGGCTGGATCAGGTGACCCTGAACCATCCCTTAGTTACACTGCAATAGCCCTAGGCCACTGGGGACTTCCCATGATGCAGTGAGCACTTCCTCTTACTCACTTCCTTTCGCTCTCCATGTGTTTATACACCACTTGCATTTAATCATTAGCTATTATTAAACTCTGGCTCTCTCCCATAATGTGTCTTTTGTCCTGTCTCCCTCTGCTCTCTTCTGTTTCTCCTCATCCCCAACCGGTCACGGCAGATGGCTGCCCCTCCCTGAGCCTGGTTCTGCCGGAGGTTTCTTCCTGTTAAAAGGGAGTTTTTCTTTCCTAGTGTTGCCAAGTGCTTGCTCATAGGGGGGTTATCTGACTGTTGGAATTTTCTGTCTAATATTGTAGGGTCTTTACCCTAAAATATAAAGTGCCTTGTGGAGACTGTTGTCGTGATTTGGTGCTATATAAATAAAATTGAATTGAATTGAATTTATCTTAGACTAACAATTGTTAGTTAGCATTCAACACAAAGCTGAAACCTCATGTCAAGTTTTTTTATGCATTTAGTCATAAACCAAAGCAGTGGCTGGAGGATGGTGCCAAAATGTCAACATCATGGCACCACCAAAGGAGAATCAGGCAGTTACCAAAGTCAAAAGGCTCCATCCATTGTGGACCATAACTGAGATATTTCAGTCTGGACCAGCAGTGGCATTAGACCTACAAACTGACTTTACCACCCCTAATATGAGAAGACTAATAAAAAGGCTAGCAAATAAGTTCAAATTCACCAGAGAGAAACAAAATGGTATAAACCTTTATTTGAATATTTCTTGATGGTCTTGCTCATTAAAAAATTATAATAGTTATATCGATCTTTGTCAGTGAGAACAGCTTTTGGAAACTGGCCTGTGATTTGAAATCCAAATATAACAGAAAGGCCTCCAGAGAGGCCAAGTCTTAACAGCTCCCAATCTTCCCTGTTTTCCTCTACATCTTAATAGCTTTCCATGTAGACAGTGATGAATGTGTGAATGTTATCCGCTGGGTGAGAAATGATGAGATGGTCTCGGCCGCAGTCCCCAAGTGTGTCTTTGTTTGAGTCTGTGGGGGACAGGGAAGACTATGTGTTTCTAAGTTTGTTTAGGTCAACTCTGGTGAATCTTTACCTTACTGTATGTGTCACATATACACAGGCCTTGTGTTGATATTCAGTATGTGAGTACAATGAGTAACACAAGCACTTATGTATGAATGAGTGCTTCAGTAGTTGTAACTCTTCCTCTGCAAACTGCTTTAGTCTCACGCCAACTAATAAAGGTCAGGCTGGCATTTCAAAGTTGTACAACAGCAGCTTTGCCAGAGGAGAAAAGAAAAAAACAAAAAACAAAGAACGCTTAATACAGTATTCTGTTTTTTTCCTACACTAAAAAAGTTTAGTTTAGAATCTTCAGGCTAACTAAATACTGACTTGATAAGAGAAGACGTTAGCCTTCAACACCTGTACTGCAATCAGATACAGCAGTTTGGATATGTGCCATGAAGGTACAGTTAGGTCCATAATTTGTTGAATAAACTCATGATTTTTGTAGTTTTGTTTCTGTGCACCACTACAGTGGATTTTAAATCAAACAATCAAGATATGATTGAAGTGCAGACTTTCAGCTTTAATTCAAGGTGTTGAAAAAAAGATTTGCATTAACTGTTTAGGAATTACATCCATTTTTAAACACAGTCCGCCATTTTAAGAGACTCAAAATTAATCGGACAAACTAATAATTTTAAATATAAAGATTTTTTTTAATACTTTGATGAGAATCCTTTGCAGTCAGTGACTGCCTGAAGTCTAGAACTCATGGACATCACCAAATGATGCATTTCCTCTCTTGAGAAGAGAAGAAACACACCTCATCCGGGCATGAAACTGTCAGTCAATTGTCCAGTTACTTTTGATCCTCTGAAAATGGCGGACTATGTATAAAAATGTATGTAATTCCTAAACAGTTAATGCAAAATTTGTTGTAAAACCCAATTAAAGCTGAAAGTCTGCACTTCAATTACATGTCAGTTGTTTGATTTGAAATCCACTGTAGTGGTGTAGTTTAAATGCAGCCAAGAGTGTGTAGTAGGTCCATGTATCATACCATACATAAAATATATTAAAGGGTTTGTCTCACAAGTTTAGAAAAAACTGTACATGTTTCTGCAGAAAGTTGATCAGACAGCTTCCTAAACAAGGAAGTTGGATGACATCACCCCAATCTCACATCTTTACTCTAGCATCCTGTTTGTCAAACATTTCATTTTAAAATAGTGCCATTAATTTGAATAATTTATGACCGAATGGACTTCTGATCTGCTGCAAAGTTAATTAACCATCCAGGCTTCTTAGATCATTAGAGATAGCTCTACTTGCCATCCTAAGAGTCAAATCTAAATACAGAGAAGTCTGCTCCAAATGCCACTTCCTTTAGTGTAAAAGCTTAAAACTTTCCGTTCATCAAACTGAATTAAATTCATTCATATCTCACACTGCATTGTAGTTTTGTTCTTCTGTATATTGAGTTTTGTATAGATTTTGCTTATGTTTTATGTTGTATTTAACTTTTAAAACTTGTTTATATGTCTGTTTATATTATGTTGTGTTTCTTTGTCTTCTCTTAATGACTTTTACTTATGAATGAAATTTACAAATCCAATAAAATTAAGCTTGCATCATCTGCCTGTAGAGTTTACTGTTATTCTTCTGTTTTTTTTATGGTTATCAGTCCAAGAATATAACTGCAGGCATTATTGTAATAAAATGTGCAATGAACAGCAGCGCCATGCAAATATATAACTTTTAAGGTGACAGAAGGTAACTTTTAAAGGGAGTTGGAGCCTTTTCAAACCCTTTAAATATATTTAAATGAAAATTCCTGAGTTTGGCTGTAGGCTTACATTCAGTTACTTAAATGTCGCTTTACCGTATTTATGATGTCTTGATGTCTTCAGCTTTCCCATACAGCACTATACATCTCTCTTCCTCCCTCTCTCTATCTGTCTGAGCCTCTTAACACACTGGCTCAGATCAGATCCACTCACTCTACCGGGTTTAAATCCATTAGCTTAATTAGAGACCAGACATTCAATTCACTGTCAGATATCTTGATCCATTGGCTGCCTTTCAGATGTCTAACCTGAAGTACATACAGGTTGTATCATACTGTCACTCTGTATATTGCAGCGTACTGGGCTTGTCCATTACAGATAATGTCAAAGTGACAGATATGCAGAGGTGAATGGGTAAAGCATAACGGTGATTTGATTATTTTTGGGGTTGCATAAAAAAAATTGTTACAATGGTTACACTACATAAGAATTTTTGGTTAGTATAATTCACTGAATGACACGTATTGTAATAAATAGTATAAAACACAACTGATGGTAGGTGAGGGACCCGGCTCCCTCCAGCTGGAGCAAATAGCTGTTCAGCTCCTTTTAAAGTGCCTAATCAACCAGCTGAGCAGAGGCTGCCTAACCTTCACACACAGTTGGACTAGAAGCAGTGATCTGGCTGAAAGATTTTGCATTTGCTAAATGAAAGCCATAGATCATGCTGCCAGTATATCTAACAAACACCCTGTCTATCTGTGGGAATTCACATGCATGTTTTGCTGCATGTGCACTTACCATACAGCTCTACCTCCAGATAAACATTTTTAAAGTTGTAATCTGTAATTGGACGCATGCAGATACAGACACAATTATACAGCACATGCAAGTTGAAAGCAGTTGAGGGTGCTTTCAAAAATAATGCCATGAGTCTCTTTGTTACTTGTGAGTTAACTTCATACAAGTTCAAATCAGTAATTGGTGTGATTCTTTTCTTCAGATTAGGCTGCTCAAGCATCTTGGAGAACTTCCTACAGTTCCTCTGTGGATTTAGACTGTTCCAATGTCTTTTATTTCTTCATATAATCCCAGACTGACTCAATGATGTTACGATCAGGGCTTTGTGGGCGCCATACCATCTGTTGCAGGACTCCTTGTTCTTCTTGTTGCTGAAGATAGTTCTGTATGTCTTTGGCTCATTGTTTGGAGTCATCATCATCCCGTAGAGTGTGAGGTCAATTAGATGCCTCCCTAATGGTATTATGCAATGGGTGAGACTCTGAACATCTGAAGTGGCTGAAACTTGATGGTATATTCATATGGATAGGCAACCATAACATAGTGTATGAATTAAGATTTGATGGTTGCTGGTCTAATCCCTAAAAGCAGATTAGAGTATTAACCCTTCAGAGCTCAGAAAGGACAACAGCTTGTACTCTACAAATCCACACAAACAATACTCACACACACACACACACACACACACACACACACACACACACACACACACACAAAATACTGACTGTGACTTTAAACCAGAAGGTGAAACCTTTAGATAAGTGGATTAATACTGTTCTTTGTGTCAAAGAAGGCTGTCAATTAAAGCTTCTTAATTACTTCAGCAGGTTGTGGAACATCATACATACTGATCATGCACATATCTGACCACCTCTACACCCTGTTCTTGTAGTAATGACATGACAGTTTGTCCTCAGTAACATGTCACTGGTGAGCATCCTGGCCACATTGTTACTACATCCCTTTTTAGCCTGTGTTTATGAGAACTGAAGTGAGCCAGTTATGTTGTGTCTCTCTGTTTAGTGTGCGGCTGTGACTTGGTGCACTCGGGTTTCTTCCACCACTCTGGTGATTACATCTGTACAGAGGACTACCAGCGGCTCTATGGGACCCAGTGTGACAGCTGTAACCAGTACATCACTGGAGAGGTGGTGTCTGCCCTTGGGAGGACATACCACCCAGACTGCTTTGTCTGTAGCATCTGCAGGTAAGGAATGAGTGTGTGTGGAGACCTACATGTCATATGGCAGATAGGCAGACAGATAAAGTTAGTTATTTGAGTTGCAAATAACCAGTGAAATAATCAGACTTAAAAAAATTAAGACCAAACAATATCCAACTGAACCTACATTCATCTTGCAAATTCACATTTTATAGAAATACTAGTGTATCTGTTTGAAATCAGTAATAAACTGATGCAGGGATCAGACAAAAAAAAACAAAAAACACACAAAGTCCAAATCCACAGTTTAATAATCACAGCGGGGATTGAAGGCAGGTCAGGACAGGTTGTCTGATGACTTGCACTCTAGTGGCAAGGGTCAATGTTTCGGGGCTTCTAGTGTAGTCAGCTGATTTCCGGATCATGACACAAAAGTATTATTTAACCAAAGGGATTATCTTTCTCTAATCTTAAGGAAGTGCTGAGATCCACATGTATCACATGTATCCACATGTATCACATGTATCCACATGTACAGCTAAACAAAAATTATTCATCCATCACTATCCACAGGTAGGTATTGTAGTAAGCAAAATTAATACACACAACATTAGCAGATTCACTCTGTATGAATATTTTGTGACATAAAACACTAATGCAAACTTTACCCATTATGGTAATTAAAAAAATATTTGTGTTGGAATTTTGCTGCATATAAAAGTAAGACATTATAGTTTAGCTGTTATGTTTATATTAACTGTTTAGAAGAGACCCGCTCACTTTAACATATACTAGTAACCTGTGTGTTAAAATGTTCTTACTTTCTTAACAGCGCCTCTGTCTGCCTCACAGGTGCTGTAACCACCTTTCCCCCATATTGTGTGGCTACAGCTTAAACCTCAGGCCACAGATTCGTTTTTTGGAAGTAGCCTTAAATATTATCCCATACATCACTGGATATGAAGCCTTATTTATTTTAAGTATTATGCATTGAGAATCTGACAAAGAATGTCATTATTGGTGTGATTTCCAGAGCTGAGTGTAACTTTGATATCAGTGGGAGATCTTATTTTATTCTCCTATGTACATTCAAACTACAGAAATAGTTTTTGGCAGTATTTATGTATCCCAGGGTAAAAAAAAAAGGTATCTTTATTTGCCAAATGTTAGTTTCCAGTGCTGGAAAAGACATATTTCTACCCATGATGTTAGGGTAGCAGAAATGATGTCAGAAATTGTGCAAAACTTCTTCAAAAACAACTTGGAATTACCTACACCGTTACTACTTACCTACCTTCCCTACCCTAATTTCATGTGCTTTTGATTTGTGTAAACTGTGAATTTCTGTACTGCCCTATCTGCATGGCATTACTGAATTATTTTTACGTGTGTTTTCTCAGAAGCCCATTTCCAATTGGAGACAGAGTGACCTTCTGTGGGAAAAAGTGTGTGTGTCAGCAGTGTTCACTTTCTCTGAACAGCGACAAGCCTGTCAAGGTCCACGGACCAAGCTGTAAGAAACAAACACACACACACAAATATAAATATATGCTCACTCATGTGTGCAACGCCATACACCACAACAACATACCACATGTTTTTTTTTCAGTAGGCATGAGGGATAAGCCAAGACACACTGTCCACTTCTCCAAAAGCAATGCAGGCATTACTTTCTAGCAATTACTGTATATTGTTTATTAATATTTTGAGGAAATGCATTGTATTCTTAACAGAATAAACTCAGCTCAAAGGTCCATTTACTAGACTCTTCAGCAGCATCCCTAATGGTGTTCATAAATGACCCAAAATAGCCAAAGTGTCATTTTGCTACTCCAACAAATCAACAAAACTGAGGAAGTTTAAGTATGTGCCCAGCTTTAAGCATTTCAGTTTGGCATCACTGTATGTTTTTGTGTGTCACTAAATCCCATGAAATGACCAAAAGCAACCATGTTGTTGTTCTTGGCTTCAAGGCCATTCTTTCCTTTACTAATGATATAAATTTTTAGAAACCAGTCACAAATTAGTTTCATTATTTGAAAGGATTTACCCATTTTTTACAAAATGATGACACAATAGGTTTTATGAAACCTAACACAGAAAAAGATTCATGTTACAGCACTAAGCTGCTTCATCTTTCTCACCTTAACCGTGGTTTTATCTCGCCTAATGATATTATTTAACTGACTCATATCTTTGTGATTCATCCAGGATGTAAGAGTGTTTGTTCCCCTGCAGATGAACACCTAGAGTTGTACTGTCCACCTGCTGAATGCTCAAAAACACAGTGTCTTTGTAGGTGTGTAGCTGCAGGGAAATACTTACAAACACACCCACAGACACAGAAGGTGGCCTGCTGCTTCAGGTAGTTTCATAGCCTGGTTCTGGTAGCTCCATCTGGCAGAGACAGTGTGACTGTCACGACAGGAAAGAGGGATGAGGAAGAGAGGAGAAGGAGGTAGAGAAGTGAAGAGAGGTTGGCAGAGCAGAAAGGCAAGGACATAGAGGGAGAATGATAAATGCATAAATGCTCAAAGTGTTCCTGCATGTTCCTATCGTGCATGTGTGCGTTCTCATTACTGCACTTCCTGCTTTTCCTCTTCCCTCTCCTCCTCTCCCCTCCAGACTGTGCCGGCTGTGGCGAGGAGATCAAACAGGGTCAGTCTCTGCTGGCTCTGGAGAGACAGTGGCACGTCAGTTGTTTTAAATGCCGAACGTGTGGCTGTGCACTCACTGGAGAGTACATCAGCAAGTAGGTGGCTTGATCCTCCCTATGTCAAGTCAGTTGTAGGTATGTTTGGGCAAATATCAAATGGTTCTTCAAGCAATCCACAACCAAAAGCAATTTTACTGAAATTGCTTCCTGTGTGCAGACCTTTAAATCAAAAGCTATTAAAAAATGACAAACATGTTTAAAACGTGTGCTAGCAAGTTGTGGAAAAGTTACACCTTTTACTATTTTTTTAATTTTTAACTACTACTCTACTACTCCACTCAGGCATTAACAATGTTTTACAGGATAAATAATAGTGGAGTAATTGGGAGCTGTGGGGTAAAATTATTTTTTTTCCTCTCTGTTCAGAGATGGGATACCTTACTGTGAGACTGACTACCACAGTCAGTTTGGGATCAGGTGTGAGAGCTGTAACAGGTACATCAGTGGCAGAGTACTTGAGGTGAGTGCATTTTTCTGTAGTGTGTACATGCTTAAGACAGACAGGAACGATAGTGGGAATGTGCGTGTTTTTCTTTCTGTGCTTGTCAGTGTGAGCTGGTCTATAAAAAGCTGCAAAAAAATGCAGCTGTCCCTCTTTAAATGAAGTGCTGATTGATGACGAAGCAGCTTTGGAAACCCGACAAAGCAACACTTCCCCATCTCCTCTACACTATTCATCCCTTATCATGCCTCTCCTTCTTCACTCTGTATTGTTTTTCTCTGTTTCTTATCACCACTCTGTTCTCGTTATCTCATTTGTGGCATTTGCTTTTGCCACTTTATGCCTGATTTTTTTCATCCTTTCCTTTCCTTTCCCTGCTTTCCTTTCCTTTCCCCTTTTTCTTCTCTCTCTCTCCTGCAGGCTGGAGAAAAACACTACCACCCCAGCTGTGCGAGATGTGCCCGCTGTCACATGATGTTCCTAGAAGGAGAGGAAATGTACCTGACAGGTAATCAAAATGAGAATGTCCTTTTTGTTACGTACTATGGCAACAATGTCTGGTAACCAGGAAAATAAGTTTGCCCTATATGAACCACCATCCAAATGACGCTGTATAAATAAAACTAATTCTAAAATTAAAGCGAATATAATTATAACTAACTTTTGAATATAATAAATGTTAGGAAATCAATTTAGTCTGAATCTGTGTCTAAATACAAACATGTTTCTGCATTTGCACAGTTAACAGGCATAAAAATAGACTTCTAGCATCAATTGAATTAGTACCCTGCAAGTATCCAGATGGCCTGTATGTGATTCTGCATCTGTGGAAGAGTGTGTGTGTGTGTGTGTGTGTGTGTGTGTGTGTGTGTGTGTGTGTGTGTGTGCATTTGTATTACTTGTGTTGTGGGGACATAAATCTGTTTACACAGCCACATTGTGGGGACCAGCCTCCCTTTTGGGGACATAAGGCAATACCCCCAGATGTAAATCATTAAATTTAAGGTTAGGTTTAGAGGAGTAGCAGTTATGACCCATGATAGGGTGAGTCTCTGTGACATCTAAGTAAATATATTTGTATTTTTGTGTCTGTGTGAATCAATTTGAGTTTTAGACCTTGGGAGTGAGAACATTAATGGGAAATGAGGACATTTTAGCCATCCTTCATTTTCTGACACCCCTCCAAAGGGCTGCATGAGTGTTAAGATGTACAGAGGTTAAAGACAGGGATTTGGGGGTCTATGCATGTTTGAGAGAGTGTGCGTGTGTGTGTGTGTGTGTGTGTGTGTGTCTGTGCATGACAAAAAAGGCAAGGAGAGTCAGAGAACAGTACGGTGACCTAATAAAAGGCTGCCTTTAACAACCATTATATAGGTTATTGATCCCACATATAACACTTGTTATTAGACTCAGTGGTAAATACACACACATGCACAGGCACACACCTCCCCCTCCTCTGTCACACACAGAGGTTGGAGTCAATTACCTGTCAACCTTCACCTCTGCCACTGTGTCCATTATTCTGAGCTGTCACTGACAGAATTATTCTGAATGATGCCACCATCAACAGCGTTTAAATTGAATCATCTAGGAACTTCTGTTTTACAAATTAGATAACAGTGATTAAAGTTAATATGTTCCATCATGGAGCAATATGAGGATACAGAATAATCTTATTATGTATATGTATTATATATTTAATTTGATTTTTTTTTTTTAAAATACTAACTATAATGTTTGTATAGAGCTATTTTATGAAACTAGGATTAAAGCAATATTGAGCACCAGTGCAAACGTGATGTGATGGTCACATACTGTGGTGTATAAGCACAGACTTTGGCATTTGTTTATTTGTTCATATAGTAAAAGTTACCACTGATATCTTATCATTTAACCATGGCTTTAGTCTTAAGTAACTCTTGTTGAGTATATACATACAGCTCTGGAAAAAATTAAGAGACCACTGCAAAATTATCACTTTCTCTGATTTTGCTATTTACAGGTATATGTTTGAGTAAAATGAACATTTTTGTTTTATTCTATAAACTACTGACAACATAACTCCCAAATTCCAAATACAAATATTTTCATTTAGAGCATTTATTTGCAGAAAAAGAAAAATGGTCAAAATACCAAAAAAGGTCCAGTGTTTTCAGACCTCAAATAATGCACAAAAAACAAGTTCATATTCATTTTTAAACAACACATTACTAATGTTTTAACTTAGGAAGTGTTCAGAAATCAATATTTGGTGGAATAACCCTGATTTGCAATCACAGCTTTCATGCGTCTTTGCATGCTCTCCACCAGTCTTTCACATTGCTGTTGGGTGACTTTATGCCATTCCTGGCGCAAGAATTCAAGCAGCTCAGCTTTGTTTGATGGCTTGTGACCATCCATCTTCCTCTTGATCACATTCCAGAGGTTTTCAATGGGGTTCAGGTCTGGAGATTGGGCTGGCCATGACAAGGTCTTGATCTGTTGGTCCTTCATCCACACCTTGATTGACCTAGCTGTGTG
>VUQI01059025.1:0-12869 GCA_015106735.1 Paratilapia polleni
GCCACTCACATTTTTTCCTTCCTCATCTTTTCTGACTGATTTTTCACTAGTTTTGCATTTGGCTAGGGTCAGTGTCACTACTGGGAGCATGAGGTGATACCTGGACCCTACAGAGGTTGCACAGGTAGTCCAACTCCTCCAGGATGGCACATCAATATGTGCCATTGCCAGAAGGTTTGCTGTGTCTCCCAGCACAGTCTCAAGAGCATGGAGGAGATTCCAGGAGAAAGTTACTCTAGGAGAGCTGGACAGAGCTGTAGAAGGTCCTTAACCCATCAGCAGGACCGGTATCTGCTCGTTTGTGCAAGGAGGAACAGGATGAGCACTGCCAGGCCTCATGTGGCGTGAGTATGCAGGCAGTTCCTGGAGGATGAAGGATTTGATACCACTGACTGGCCCCCATGCTCGCCTGACCTTAATCCAATAGAACACCTCTGGGATATTATGTTTCAGTCCATCTGACACCACCAGATTGCACCTCAGACTGTCCAGGAGCTCAGTGATGCCCTGGTCCAGATCTGGGAGGAGATCCCCCAGGACACCATCCATCGTCTCATTAGGAGCATGCCCCGACGTTGTCAGGCATGCATACAAACACGTGGGGGCCATACAAACTACTGAGTACCATTTTGAGTTGCTGCAATGAAATTTCGGCAAAATGGACTAGCCTGCCGCATCATTTTTTCACTTTGAGTTTTGGGGTGTCTTTGAATTCAGCCCTCCGTAGTTGATCATTTTTATTTCCATCAAACGATGTGGCATCCTTTCGTTCCTGACACATTACCCAATCCATATCAGTATAGATATCCAGCATGACTTATTTTTTCCCATTGGAATCTGATGTGCTTTCAAAGTGTTCCTTTAATTTTTTTTTGAGCAGTGTATATATTTTACTGCTAGTTGCGCTTGTGTTGATCACTTCAAAAGATTAATGATCATCTGCAGCATTACTCTCTTCTTTTATAATGTAACAGTGTTACATTTTATCTGGAGATCTTTATCACCTGGTCATCTAATAATGTCTCTGATTGGAGTAGGAAGTGCTCAATTGATCCCTTTTGTGCAAAAGAAGAGTCAAATGATGCATCAAATTTAATGTAAGTGCGCACAGAGCCCGAAGCAGAAAACCTGGGTTATCAGAGAAAGCTGACAACCACCATCATGATACCTGAGCCATGATATCCTGACTGGGGTTTTAGGTTTTATCAAGCTATCTTACACACAGACAGCCTGGCTATACTGGACTTACTCACCCCTCTGGCCTCTGTCTGAACTGTTTGCTAGAATCAATCCAGTGCAATCACAGGAATCTGAATTGGTGTCTCCCAAACTGTTGTTTCTGATACTACCATTGGGGGCGTAAACGGTCTTTCAGAATACTAATATCCAATCCCAGTGCTTGATGATTAAGTAGGTTGGTTTATGACATACTGTAGTGTACCACTCTAAAAGATTCAAAATAAAAACCCAGCCAATCACATTAAAATACAGAATCGATAATAAGCTTTACATTTAAATTAACAAGCTGCTAAAACTTTGTATAGGGTAGTGAGGAACTCCAGCTGTCTGTCGAACACATCAAGCAGATCATCTGCATCCTTCGAGACTTCATCCATTCCCCGGAGCGGCGCGTCATGGCGGCCACCATCTCCAAGCTCAAGCTGGACCTCGACTTTGACTCCACCTCCATCAACCAGATTCAGCTGGTGCTCTTTGGCTTCCAGGACTCGGTCAGCACCAACATACACACTGAAATTCACATGTACATGCTTATGTACAAAAGTAAATACCGATATGCAATATGAAGAACATGGTGATTAATTTGACACACTATAAAACATCTGCACAGTGACAAAGATAGAAAAGTAGTGCAAATGATGCACATAGTTTAGGCTTTTGGCTGATATAACACCTGAGCAGCTGATATGAGAGCAAATACAACCATGTTACACATCAAATGAACTTTCTTTGTGATTTTTTTTTTTAGATTAAAATCAAATGGAATTTCAACACTAAAAATATTCAAAAAATGTAGTTTACTGTCATTTGAAGTCAAGCAACAGATTGATCCAGTTTCATGTGGAATTACACCAACTAAACTATAGAAAAAAATTAGTCTTACAGTTGATTTAACTGTATCAATGAATTCTGAACAAAAATATCCAAAAATCTTATTTTATTTTACAAAATGACTTGGTTTACTTCTAAACCAAACACTTGAGGACATACAGAACTCCACAGTTTGAAACAAGACATTTTAGCTTGTCCCCCTTTAAGCCAGTTATCTTTCCCTTATGACACATCTAAGAAATGTGTCCATACCTGTTAGTGAGTGCTCCATAGTTTCTCATAGTAGATTTATTGCCCTATGACAGCTGGGATAGGCTCCAGCCCCCACCCGCAACCCTGAATAGGATAAGCGGAGGACGATGGATGGGTGGTGTCTATGGTGTAAATTTCTGTCCTGACCTTCTCAGGTGAACAAGGTCCTGAGGAATCATCACATTAAACCCCACTGGATGTTTGCCATGGATAACATCATCCGCAGAGCTGTGCAGGCTGCAATTACCATTCTTATACCAGGTGGGCATCTCTGGCGGCTGCAGCCTGACATGAACTTTTTACTCCATCTAGTGGACGTACACATACATGCTATTTTGTCTTTCAAAATCATGGTTAGATATTTTTTTATCTAGTATAATGTAAGAAGAGAGCCAATAACATGCAAGATAACCTTGACTGGTTTTAACTATAACAACAGAGCTGCAGACCCACTTTGGCCCGGCGTCGGAGTGTGAGGGGGCAGAGAAGGAAGACGAGGTCGATGAGGAGGAAGCAGAGTTCGGTCCCGTTTTAGCTCAGCACGCTGACGACACCGGGGCAACATCTGATCCCACGCACTCTGCGGTTAGCACTCTAAACTCCTCCCATTCCCACGAACATCAACGTGCTCATCATCATCTGGGAGCCCAGCTGGGAAGACTCAAACAGGAAACCAACAGGTACACGCTCAATTAAAAATAATGTGTTTTTTTTTTTTTGCTGTGGTTAAGGTCAGGTAAACACATAGTTTCCTACAATCTCATGTGGAAAATTTTCTCCAGGCATGCATGTACTATTTTATTGACAGCCTTCCCCTTGTAGCTGAAGCAGGAAGTGGAAAACCAGAACAGAATGTGGATTTGGAAGCATAATTGCATGCACACTCAGTCATGTCATGAATGCAGCAGCTTCAGGGCTTCATGTGATAGATGGCTGCCACACCCACAGAGTGATGAAATGGAACAAAATCCTAGATGATCGGTACTGCAGTACATGCAGAACATTAAAGATAAGAGAGATGATGAAAAGAAAAGAGCAAAGTGAAAACTTAAAGACAGCATATCACCAGTCCATCTTTTAAATTTACCCCAACATTACTGGTGTTACTTTTGATATCATTTGTGATTATTGGCATTGTGCTTCACTGTTACTGAGAGCATTTTTTAAAGACTGACACAAGACAGTTCAGTTGAAGATAAAATAATTACTTCCATCATACTTAGTTTCAAATTTCAAGTCTTTTTTCTTGCCGACTCACACAAATGCAGTGATGTGAGCGGTGTCCATCAAACATAATAAACATGTCTTCATTCATACCATCAAGAGAGAGGTCATAAATGGTTTATCAGCTTTTTAAAATTATATTTCATTTATACTTTTAGCTAGTATTAACTGTTTAAACCATTTATCAGTTTTTAATTACCCAATTCATCTTAAAATTTAGTCCATTATTTTAGCTTTTATTATCTTTAAAAATCTTTTTCAACCATTTATCCAGCAGATTTTGCCAACTGTTCTCAGCTTTTCTGCTTCCTCCTTGCACTCTCAATCAACACATCTGCAGCTGACTCAGTGTAGGCTTGTTTCATTTGAATTTTTAGTTGAGATAATCTTTACCATTACCTCTTGGAAACTTTGGGAATAAGTAGCCTTGTTCAGGCCAGAGCCGTCTTTGAAAATTCACTGCTATAGAACCACAAAGAACAGACTGTGACAGACTCATTCCTATTCAGGTTGACTTTGTAACGGCTGTCTGCATCTGCATTTTAGAGCAGCACTAGGCTTATATGTGTAGTCAATTTAGTCATAAGGTAGTTTAAGTATTTAGCTGTAATCGTGTAGTTTGTAGCTACAGCTCCTACTGATAACAGAAACATTAATGGGCGTGCCAAATCAGTTCCAGTGTGGAATTTCAAAGAAGCCCTATAACAGGAAGTTTGAATAACAAATTAGCTTGTCTAACAAGTGTTCATACATCTGTCCATGTTACCAGGGGGAACTATAGAAATTACCATAACAGATCTTGCTGTTGCTGCAGGCTGCTGGAGGAGCTGCTGCAAAAGGAGAAGGAGTACCAACAGGTCTTGAAAGCCACACTGCAGCAGAGAGCACACGATCTGGAGCTGGTCCGAGTCAGACACAGACTCCCAGGTAAACATAATGATGATGATCATTCATGATCACTCATTGATTGATTATTTCCATCCATTTGGGTTTAATATGCAGCCCTGCTATAGTCAACTAAGAAAAAAGTGCTATGTGTAAATCTTGAACTGTGCTCTTAGATTTGTAGTCTGTGGATTTGTAAACTGTGCACACAAAAGACTTAATTCTTCAAAAAAGAAGGCATGGAGCATTTTGAAGATGTAATGTCTTTCAAATAAGGCCAGTTCATGTATGATGATATTGGAAAGATAATATTGTAAGTAATCCAGCACTAGTAATGATCTGGTTGACACTCCAAATTAGGGTGATTGCCACCCTAAATAAAAAAGAAGAAAACAAACTCATAACCAGTTAGACAGCCACTACAACTACCAGTGTGAGGCTTCTAATGGCAAACAAAGTTATGTCGGATGGCCAAGAGCAATACACTCAACAAAGTTAGCTTTCTAGGGAGAGATTTTTGGACTCCATGAAGTCCCCCCCCCCAGTCTGCAGGAAGCCTAATATTTGTGTAGGACCCGGGAGTATAGATCCATTTTGAGTCAGTTGGATTTCTTAAGAATGGGTGTAGTGCTCCGAAGAAATTAGATAGTGTTTGGGATTACACCTTAAAATTCCCATTAGGTTCTCAGGAGGGTTAAAAACTGGCGTGGTTAAATACACTAAAGAATATTGTCCTGGATAAGGAAGATGTGTTTGAGAAAGAGCCAAGGAGAAGCCTCTGTGTGGACTTAAAGCTCCCCTGCTGGATAAAGCTGTGCAGTTTACCTTCCTCTACTTCCTCTTTTTCATAAGAGAAGAGAGAGAATTTGAAAGATGAGGGTGGTTCAGTGCTTTTTTTTTTTTTTATAAAGAGTGTAAGGGTAGAATCAGATCTGGGGTTTTTTTCTGGCCTTGAGTAAAACCAGTGGTTTTTGATCATGACATGCAGTTCTGAATGTGATCCCTTTTTCATTACATTGTCTTTTTCCCTTGTTATTCCCTCACAATGGGCCTCACTTACTAATATTTGTGTGGAAACGTTCTTACCCTGCGCAAAAAATGAGGTCGCACGCAAAATTACCGTCGGATTTATGAAACGTGCGCACCAGTCTATTTTGTTCTTACCGCTATGCATATGTTAGTAAATCTGAATCATTCAGAACCAGTATCCATACAATTTGCTTACTATCTGCATACTGACCAGCCCCCATTTCTCTTTATAAGGAAACACGTTTACCTCGAGGTAAAGCGGAAAAAGTGGTGACAATGTTGTAAGAGAGATTCCTGGACTGCTAAGGTAAAAAAGGAGAAAGTCAGACTGGAGCAAATTGAATAATAGTGAGGAAGCCAGAAGAGGTGCAGCTGTCCAAAGTGTTTCCATGGGAGTGACGACCATTTTAAAAAATAAATAAAGAAATAAAAAGCAACGCTCAGGCTGAAATAACAGGAGTGCTGAATATCCTTTCCCCAGAGACACTCACTGTGGCTCAAGTAAAGTAACGTTTGGAATTAAAGTTGATATGAAAAAGACTCAGACTACAAGAAAAAGAAGAAAACAGGTGGACAAGGAGCATGTGATCTGTCAGCCCGAGATGAGAAACTCACTACAATGAAAGAAAAATCCAGATTCTCCAGCATCCAGGGATAGTACTGAGAAATTATACTGTAAGTGACGACATCCAGCAATGATAGAAGTCATTTTTAATAAAAGATAAGGTCATTTAAGATAAGATGAGATGAGATAAGGGATACTGGAATACGTTTAAATTAAAATGGTTAAAGCCCACACCTTTCCATTTAATATTTTTTCTTTAGATGCATTTTTTTTATTTTTTTTATTTTATTGTAATTCTGAGCATTTTGTGGCTTATGGTGTTTTGGAAAACTGCAAACAATGATCAAAAGGCAATAAATATAATACTTATTAGTGGTAGTAGCAGTTATTTTAAAGACTTGTTTAAATTTCCTAAGGCAGTCAGGCTGTCATTTGTTCGTGCGCATGGTCAGAAGGACTTATAAATTTGTTCATGAAGTACTGTCTCCATATAAAATTCAGGTACAAAAATTTTGATAAATCAGATTTGTGCGTGAAACATTTGTACGCAATACCCAATATGAGGTCCAAATAGAAGTCAATGCAGGTGAAGGAGATCATCATTAGGCTGAAAAAAACAAAATAAACCTACCAGAGAGATGGCAAAAACTTTAGGAGTGGCCAAATCAACAATCTGGTACATTCTTAAAAACAAGAAAGGCACTGACCAGCTCAGCAACACCAAAAGGCCTGAAAGACCACATATGACAAAGTGGATGATCGTAGAAGTATTTCCTTGGTTTATAAAAACCCCTTCACATCATCTTGCGAATTCAAGAACACCCTTGAGGAGGTAGGCATGTCATTGTCAAGGCCTTCATGAATGGAAATACAGAGGGTTTACAGAAAGGTGCAAACCGCTGGTTACACTCAAGAACAAGAAGGTCAGATTAGACTTTGCCAGAAAACATCTAAAAGAGCCTGCACAGTTCCAAAATGATGGGAAGAGAAAAGTATGAAGAAGAAGAGAAACCGCTCATGATCCAAAGCACACCACATTATCTGTCAAACATGGTGGAGACAGTGTCATGGTATGGACATGTATGGCTGCCAATGCAACTGGGTCACTAGTGTTTATTGATGTGATAGAAGCAGTAGGATGAATTCTGAAGTGTACAGGGCTATACTCTGCTCAGGTCCAGCCAAATGGGTGCTTCACAGTACGAATAGTTCATGATCCAGAGCATACTGCAAAAGCAACCCAAGAGTTTCTCAAGGCAAAGAAATGGCCACGTTAGTCACCTGATCTCAACCCAAAAGAGCATGCTTTTCAGTTATGAAATACAGACTGAAAGCAGAGACCCACCAACAAGCAGCAACTGAAGGTGGCTGCAGTAAAGGCCCGGCAGGGGATCTCAAGGGAGGAAACGCAGCATTTGGTGATGTCCATGGGTTCTAAACTTCAGGCAGTCATTGACTGCAAATGAAGTATTAAAACAATCCTGATACTCAATTACTTTTGAGCCTCTGAAAATGGGGGGGCTATGTATATAATTGGCTCTTCGTAAACAGTTAGTGCAACAATTTAGTTAAATCCCTTGAATTAAATCTGAAAGTCTGCCTTTTAATCACATCATGATTGTCTGATTTTAAAATCCATTGTGGTAGTGTGCAGGCAGAATTGGAAAAGTTCTCACTGTCCAAACACTTGTGGACCTAACTGTGTGTTAGGACTGTATATCTTCAGTCCTGTCCTCTTCCTCCTCTGGATTGTTGTGAAAAATGTTCAGGTTTCCCCAGGTAGATATACTTCAATTGGAATATTGTATCTAGTCCTTTTTATTCCCTGGCCTGTCAACCTTTCTTCTCCATTTATGCCCAAATCTCCCAAGGTATGTGTTCTCAAGCCCATAGTGTTTAAAGTGATAGACAGGATGGGTATTGGGTTTATGCCCTCTTCTGATGTTCTAGCTTCTAGACTTCTTCCACATATTGCATAGAGCATTTTTGCATTGTCTCACATACACAGTTGGGCCAGAGCATTAAGTGGTCATGTGTTTGTATTGCATGTTATCCAGTGAACTTAAGCTAATCTCATGTAGTCAATGTTGGTTAAAGTTTGTTTCTTATTGGGAGTTTTTTCAGGTTAGAACTCTTCTTAAAAGCTGATATTATTTAATAGATATCAGCTAGTGTAGCCATTATCTCTTGGAAGTTCCCCTTCAGTCTGTGATTTGCTTGTACAGCTAGTTTAGCATATACAGATGCAATTTTCTTGTGGTGTTGTCATGGAGAAAGGAACTTGAATTTTCCTTCAGCCGTAGAGTTTGGATGAAGCTGACAAAGTACATGAAATATGAGCAAAGTGTTCCTTTGTCATAGTAAAAGTACACCAGATGCCTCTTGTTTCAGACATTTCACCTCCATCCATCCACCACATCCCAGCGGACCATGAGCCAGACAAGCAACTCATTGACTGGCTGAAAGAGCAGGGTGCAGACCCCGACACCATAGACAAGGTTGAGTATCTTCAGGTTATGGCGCATCAGTTTGCAGCTTTCGATTCTGCTTGTGAGCACCACCACAGTGAAGTGTGGTCATAAACTAAGAGTGTTTCTGTTTGTGTTCTAGTTTGTGCTGGAGGAATATACACTGTCTGACATTCTTAGTGACATTACCAAAGACGACCTCCGCTGCCTACATCTACGGTATCTACACATCTTTCTTTCCTGTCACAATAAAGTTATATCAAGCTACTCCTGCAGTCTGAGAAACATTTTTTTCATAAAAGTTACAATTCTCTTTCAAAATAAAGAGAGAATAAATCTTCATCATTGCCTTCTTGCCATTTACCTTTCACAGGTCACTGACATTCTGAACTCCTCTGATCTTCCAAAAAAAACCAAAAAACATTTAAAAATCATTAACCATTTTGGAAAGGTTAAATCATACAATTTTTCTACACCCACAAGGCTTTAAGCTATCTCACTGCAAAAACAGCCTGTGCTAAAGGGGTCTGATGTGATTTTACCGTTTCTGATATTTAGTTGCAAAAGTCTTTTAGAAACTAGGGATGCTGCAAGCCAACTTTTTCCTGTTCCGATACCTTGGCCTTGGCCTCTCTACTAGAGTACTGATTCAATGTCAGAGTTTAGTCGAAGACTGTTGCAGACAGACAACAAAAGCTGTTGCCATTGCGGCTGTGAAATATTTCCAAGCTACTGACACTTTGCCATTAGCTTCCTCCATACTGTATTGGCTCTCTCTGTAGCAAGCGGTGCACAGCTGTTGATGGCCTGGTGTATTAAAATAGATTAGCCCCATAGATTGCTCACTGTCACAGATTTCTGATCTAATTTTTTGACTCAGGCTCAGATCAGTATCGCAAAACTGCAAAATGTTAAGTTAACAAGGATGGCAGATTGAATAATTTTGTTTTATGGCAATGCCTTGCTCCATTTTGTGTGCTGAACAAAACTTGTGTTCTGCAGGCTTTCTTGCTTGAGACTGTTGTATTGAATGTTATATTGAATAAGACTTTATCAGCTATAATTCACCTCTGAGGACATATGTGATATATTTGTCCTTAACGTATTTTTCAAGATATACTTTTAGATAATAATTAAAACAGAAGTAGCTGTGACATGTTGTAACACCATCCATCTTACTTTCAGGGGCGGAGTCCTCTGCCGGATCTGGCGAGCCATCCAACGGCACAGAGAGCGAGACAGGCTGGCGAGTAACAAGTGCTCAGAAAATGATGCATGATGGAGTACAACTCTGTTGTGCAGAAAACACATACATTCACACATTACCATTCGCTCTCCTTTCTGCCTCTACAGTGCCTTTTTTATGTTGTTTTTGTGTTGTTGTATGTACAGGACTTAATGAATCCCTGCAGAGTCCAACTAAACCCGACCAAAGCACTTTAGTGCAGGCACTACTGTATGTATCTTTGTGTTTGTGCTTGATATTTTTGAAAGAAAAATGTGCTCTAGGCATCATGCATACTTTTAGTCTTTTAGTCTTGCATTCTTTTAACCAAACTGTCCTGCTAACCTTCTACTGAAGACATGAAATGTTGAGTCTTTGAATACACATTTCAGCCTAAAGCCTTAAATGAAACATAATGTAGCTTGCACACACATCCTTGCTGCTGATCACTGGCTTTATATTTGTATTTATTAGTTGTAACTACTCTCTTCTCCTCTGAATCTGTATTTAATTTATTTTTTAGGTCCAATTATCATGTTATATGTGCTTTACAACTACAATAAACCTGGAAGAAGCTAAATTGACTGATTTGCTTCAACATCATCTCTTGGTTTTCAGATATTTGTGAGAGGACGAGTTGAATTAGGAAATTGTCTGTGTTTCACCTAAATCATTCATGCTTGAACCTTCTGGTCTTTTCTTGTTGAGTGTTTTAAAACAGTCTTTAGGCTCATGGACAAATTATACTACTATGCTGAGTTGACATAAACCTCTCCTCCGGCAGTCTCAGTACGGGTTTGTGTTCTGCATGCCTTTGATCTTTTCCCTGTTTGCCTTACACCTGCCTGAAACCTGTTTATCTGCCCACAGATGACCTTTTACCTGCTTGTCTTTTTTCCCCACAGTATTTTTTGGATTTTATTACCTTATTGACTGCTCGCTGTAAATCTATCTTTGTACATTCTCTTAGTAAACTCTGATTTGTTTTGTCAAACTACTGAAACCCAGTATTACCTGTTTTCCTAATCTGTAACATTTAGCCTGAAGTAGCACATTACAGTATTGTCATAAATAGAACTGTAGAATTATTGTATTGGTGTTTTATAAGGATGATTTATACTTCTGCTGAGTTTAGATATTTATATCTAAGGTGTCTTCTCCACCCCTATATAATGAAGTTACCGTACATATTGCAAATATAGAAAGAACAAAGGCCAATCCAAAGTTTGTCCACAAAGCTCAAAATGAGAAGCTGTACAGAAGCATGTGCTACTTCTCTGTTTGGTATTGTAGTCCATGTGGAATCCATGCCATACTAAGTCAGTGAGACTTTGTAGGTACAGCTTCAGTCAAATAAGGTTTGAGCTAACACGAGTACCTAAGATCCTAATACAAGGGGTGATAAGTTGTAGAAATGGGTCAATTAAAATCAAAAGACTTAAACTTGGTCATCCCCTATTAAAGTTCAGCTTCTCGAGCATGTCCAGACAGCATCCAGGCAACTGTTGATGTTGGATCGCTTTCTTGAAGCCTTATTCTAGCCACTTGCTAACATCAACTTGTGTTTTGAGTTCATACAAACAAGCAGTTTTCAGCTGAAGAATCCAGTTTCCAAGCCCATTCCTGAGAAGCGAGGCCAAGAGCATGCTCCTTATTTTTGTTTCTAACATTCATTGGTTTATGCAACCTAAATGTGTCAGTGCAGAGTCCATCTAAACTGTGGTGTGTGCCATTTTGTGACGGCATAATGCATAATAAAATACACAAGCTTTTTTTTTTTTTTTTGCCCACATTAACACAAGATTTGCCTCCCCGTGACTTCCGAAACTGAAGATCAAGATGATAACAGGGAAGGAGGAATTGTAGTGACTGCCCAAGGGTGCATGAGGAAGATGTTTCCTTCTATAATTACAGGTTAATTTTATGTCCACAGGTGGCATTTATCAATTTTTCTAAATATTCACTTCAAGCAATAATCAGTTTTATATTGGGGCACACTTCTTTTTAAATAACACAAAAGGTCAACAGGTGCCATCATTTATTTTACAGAAAATATGTGTGCTATACTGCATTTTCTTATTTGCTAAATGTCAAGTTTTGCTCTTGAAATTAGCACTAGGATACATGTTTTTGTATATTATTTTCATCATTCTTTGTTCAAATTAATCATTTAAATATGAGAGAGGTGTTTTAAAAATGCTATTTGATTCATTAATATGCATTAAATGATTCACAGTTTCTTCAATGTTGTTGTCTACACATAGAGAAGGTTAATTGTTCATCAGCTATGTTATCAACATATTCTCTGGTAAATTAATATTTGCAAAAATGTAGAGAGGTTTCTTAAACATGAGCTGATTAAGGTCATGAGAGGACATGTTATCACCTAGCGATTAGCACAAGGGCCTAAAATGGAAAAAAAAAAAAAAAAGTCAACTGTTACCTGGCAACCATGTTACCCAAGTAACAGGGTTGCTTGGTAACCCTGTTACTTGGGATTAATAGAGTTGAAAATGTCATTATTTATATGGTAAGATATGAAAAAGTGCAATTACATAGTAACGACAAAAGTATGTCAGTCACATGATGCTTTTAGAAGAATTAATGTCCATCCATCCATCCATCCATTTTCTTCCGCTTATCTGGGGCCGGGTCGCGGGGGCAACAGCCTAAGCAGAGAAACCTCCCTCTCCCCAGCCACCTCTTCCAGCTCATCTGGAGGGACACCGAGGCGTTCCCAGGTCAGCCGAGAGATATAATCCCTCCAGTGTGTCCTGGGTCTACCCAGGGGCTAATTCTCATTCCGGCCGCTTCCCACTTGGCTGCAAACCGCTCCAGTGCAAGCTGGAGGCCACCACCTGATGAAGCCAACAGAACCACATCATCCGCAAAAAGCAGAGATGGGATTCTGAGACGACCAAAGTGGAAGCCCTCTCCCACTTGGCTCTGCCTAGAAATTCTGTCCATAAAAATTATGAACAGAATCGGTGACAAAGGGCAGCCCTGGCGAAGTCTAACACCCACCGGGAACGGGTCCGACCTGTTGCCGGCAATGTGGACCAAGCTCCTGCAATGGTTGTACAGAGAACGAATGGCCCGTAGCAACGGGCCAGACACTCCATACTCCCGAAGCACCTCCCACAGGATACCC
>VUQI01059026.1:0-17821 GCA_015106735.1 Paratilapia polleni
CTGTCTACATTGTAGGGTCTTTACCCTAAAGTACAAAGTGCCTTGAGGCGACTATTGTTGTGAATTGGCGCTATATAAATAAAATTGAATTGAATTGAATTGAATAATGTATAAAACACTGTAAACACCATACTGGAGCAAGGACATGAGGCATGGTGCAGCTGAACAGCTTTAACCTGTTTCAGATTTCTAGATCTCGTTTCTACTTTGTCTACTAGCATGTGCAACAAAAGGTTTTGTTATGACTTTAGTCATAAACAAGTGTTTACTGTCCACTGTTGGAGCTGTGTGTGTCTACAGTGGGTGTTTTTTAGGAAAACAGCTCCAGGAAAATTAATATGAAGTAATTTTCCACCTACAAGTAGTTTTTGTGTTGAGATATTCAAAAAAAAACAGTTTAAAGCATAACTGATGCAAGAAAATACTGGGTAAGGCAAAATCACAGCAAAAATCATAAAGCATTGTCTTTCACAATACTGGCTGAAAATGAGTTGTTATTCTGTGTCTTGAAAAACAAAAGATAGAGGTCACAGTTTAAAAGATTAGTAGTGAAGAAAGTAGGGAAAGATGTATACCTTCAAAAAACACCAAGTATATCATTACAAGCAGGTTAAAACAAATAAATACGACAATCTCTTGTAAAATAATTCTGCTTTTTATTGGATCCAAATCCTACAAACCACCCAACATTTCCCAAGTGTGCCATCAGACACGGGCAGACAAATTGAAAAAAGACAGAAGACAGTTAATTGTAACTTTAAAAAAAACTGAGTCCCCCTAAAGGCTTTCAGCTCACTGACAAAACGATTTGACAGGATTCCTCCAGTAATTTCAGCTTCCAGTATCCTGCCGGCTATAATCTGATTGTCTGAGTCTGTTTTCTGTCTGAGACAGATTTTAAGAGAGGACATCAGATTGGAGTTAACACTGTTTTTCTTTCTGTTTCCTACACACAGAGACAGAAAGCCCTGAAAGAAATGCGTGCAGAAATCCATGGAAACACATATTAGAGCTAAAACCACTGTGCCTGGAGCTGAGATATTAGGCAAGCGTGTTTCATTTTTCTTTTCTACAAACTAGACACACACAGATGCAAGCACACAGCAGGAAAAAAAAAAAGAACTAAGTGTTCACTCAAAGGCTGAATGATGCACATGTAGAAGGGTTTTCGACACATTCAGAAGGTCTCACTGCTTTCATATGTTTTGTACAAATTAATTTGTCACACATGTGAGCGTGTGTTTGTCTGCGTAAGCGCGCATGCACTTCACTGTTCTCTCCAGCGGTGAAGTACTTGTGTTAAAGTTAAACAGTGCAGACGCAAGCAGGTCTCCTGCTCCATCTTTCTCCCAACTCGCAGGAGCTGAGAGCACAAACACAGCCGTCAACTAAATCAATGCCATTAACATCAACAGATGTCCTGGTGTGAAAAAAGCCTTTTGGACTTTTAGTGCTATTATATATTATAATTACATTAAAGAGCCAGTCTGTTAAAAAGACAAATTTGGAAGTTTAACCTATTTTTAACTGTCCACAATATTTAACTACTAAGAACCAAGATTTAGCCATATTAGCAGCTCTATGAGGCTGTAGTCATTGGGGTGCTTTGTGCTACATATTAATATGTTAGCCTATGAATGCTTACAAGTTAATGCCTACTAAGTTCACCATGATAGATTGGTGCTAGTTTAGCTAAAAACACCTAGATTGGCATGTTAAGGACTGCCACATAAATGTAAAGTACTGTCCATAACTTATCAGCAAGGGAGCCATGTAGTCCCAAATTCATCCTGCAGCTTGACAGCGATCCCAAACATACAGCACAGCCAGAGTAACAGAGAACTATCTTCAGCGACAGGAAAAAATGGGAGTCTTGCAACAGATGGTTTGGTCCCCACAGACGCCCTGTTCACTAAATCAGTCTCAGGTTACATGAAGAAGACACTGAGACAGCCTGCATCCAAAGAAATTCTTCAAGGTGCTTGGTGTAACCACCCATTTTTCCTAGTTGCAAGGACGTTGCTGTCAAATGTATTCTCTGTGTGACTGAGCCATTAAGAAGAACCAGTGTTTTACTAATGGCAACAGGAGGGTCACAGTAAAAATTGATTTGACTATACTTTTTTCTGTTTAATGCACTTTGTATGACAAATGAAAACTACTAACAGAAGGCATCCTCCCTTGACTATTAGGGCCTAAAACCGCTGAAAAGTAAAGTAGATTTCAATGATTAGCAACAAAGGAAAAAAAAAAACAATGACCTGATCTTCATATTGCTGCTGCTGCTACATTCTGTTATTACTGTCTGTGTAGGCTTATCTCTTCATCCAGCTGCTACTGTGCATGCACTGTATTAAATGATGATTAACAGTTAGGGAAGTTGATGTGGAAAAACACAGCACATGTGCAAATGCCAAGCCTGGGTCAAAGGCTGAATGTTCTCTTTCAAAAGTACCCTGCATTTTCCTGATAGAAGCATATGACACATCCCATGATCAGAAAACAGGGGATTTGGCTATTAAATTCCCTTTTCACAAATTAGTTAAGGATAGTTTTCTTCTTTCCGTGCAGCAACTAGGCAATGCACACAGTATGTCATAAGATAAGACATACTTTAAAAGCTACTTTCAGCTGCTCCCATGTCACAAGTGGTCACCACGGCAGGTAGGTCTGCATGTTTGATTTGGCAGAGTTTGCCCTTCCTGACGCAACCCCAAAGGGGATTTATGTCTCCAGCTGGAATTGAACCAGCAACCTTTCACTTGTCAAGCGAATGTGTAAACTACTACACTGTGGAGCCACATATAATAAGAAATACTTCATTTATTCCAAAAGTTGGGAAATTGCTGTGTTACAGCAGCCAAACTGAGAAAAACTTAGCTCAGTAAAATAAATATATCATAGTGCAAAATGGCTTGAAAATTACACTAGAGAAGGAGCTCAATTAAACAAAAAATCAAAATGTAAATATGATTCAATAAGATGCTTAAATCTGAAAGATTTTCTGTCTTTGTGGCAGCAGAGCTGAAACAGATGTTAGACAAAGTGTTCAGCTGCATGTCCAGTAAGTGGTGCAGAGGGTGGTCAGAATCTATTAATTATCCATTCACCACAGACACAGTCATTTGGAGGACCTCTGGGTCAGCTGATAGGGGAATCCAAGCAGTGTGTTGAGCAGCAGTGACGAATTCCCTCGGTTAGTAATACGGACACATTTCAGCAGCTAGCAGTTCAATATTCAGGCCACAGAAATATTTCTTTGCAGTAATGTGTCTGGGATTACTACACTTTTCAATCACAGCTAGTGCAATCCCTCCACATTTCTCTTTACTGCCCAGATTAACGTCTGCCCGAAACGTGCTGAAGCCAGGTATGGTCACACTGTGGTCTGCTTTCGAAGTGTGAATGTGGCAACGTCTCACTGCAAACGCTCCACAAGCGAAGCACATCAAATTCCACACACGATGCTCCCTCCGGTCTTAATCAGCTCACCAAGCTCGTCCACATTATTGTCCAAACACCTCACATTCCCCATAATGATCGCTGGAACAGCTCCAGCACGGATACCCCTTGTTTCCTCCGTACCTCCTCCGGGATTACAGGCTTCACTTTGGGCAGTCAAACTGTCGGCGCGATCAGCTGGGGAAATGTGAAGAAAAACCGCTAGTGGACTTGTAGAACTTGATTTTAAAAGACTTGGGAACAAAAGATGGCCATTTCACTTTGCATGAATCGCAGTGAGCAAGAAAAATCAACTTTATCAGGGGATAAAGTCATTAAAATAAAAAAATGAGTCCTCTTGTACTGATCTGTGATGCAGAGCTGTGTTACATTCATAAAACAGCAGTAGCTGTGTGGGTCAGCTCTACTTTTTTTAACTGCTGCAACAAAACAACTTTTTGTCTATATTTGCTGTGTCATACCCAGCAGATGGACTAACGAACAAATGAAAGTCCACTATATCATCCTCTCCTCAGTTTTACAGTGAAGTGAACCTGAGGAAACCAAACAACTGCCACTCAGATGACAGTTAGAAAGGTGGAGGTGTAGATCTTGTGTTTGGAGGAAGACAAATTAAACTTGTTTCTTGCCCAAGGCCTTTATTTCATTTTGAATTAGTGAGACGAAAACCAAAGAGTCAGTGACGTACTGTAGTAGCTCATTCGGCTTACGATCCATCTCAGTTCACAGGTTATTGCTTATAAAATAACAAACGTGACCTTGACCTTCAGTAGAATTTGGGTAAAGACCCATTAGGTGATCATTGTGTTCAAGTGTTGCTAAACTCTGACCAATACTCCAGGAGCTGTAGGGATTCTTGTGAGTTGTGGACGGACAGTTGGACGGACAACAGACGACTTGCATAAGCTGGACCTTCAGCTGGGTGAGCTAAAAAAATCCACACACTCTCACTCTCTCAGATCAATTTACACCCCTTTACTCGCTGAAATGACTGTCCTTCACACCAAAATTAAGGTACAGTGACATCTGTCATCATTCTAAAGATAAATTACATGGTCAAATATCTCTTTGGCCCCTGGCCAGTGTGTCTGTGCCTTGGCTGTGTGTTTACCTCAGCGCCATGGATGTCCCATTGACCGATGCGGCTGAGCAGGCTCTGTGGGTTGGTCCATAGGAGCAGCTCCCCTGCCTTGCATACCGTTCATCCCCGCAGCAGAGAATGACCAGAAAAGCCCTCCGAAAAGCCCGGTTCAGGAAGGCGTACAGGAAGGGGTTCAGCCCTGAGTTAATGTACCCAAGCCACAGCCAGGCTGTCCATAGCTGCCAGGGCACTGAGTAGTGGATGAACGGGTCCACCACGTTGGTGATAAAGAATGGAGCCCAGCACAGGCAGAAACAACCCATTATAACGGCCAGCGTTTTTGCCGCCTTAGTCTCAATGCGCATGCGGCTATGACCTACGGGAGCCTGCTCTGAGGAGAAGGAACCCGTTGCTGTCCTAAGGCGGTAATGCTCCAAAGGATCTGAGGAAGTGGATGTCCTCACATTGATGACTGGAACTGTGCCGGTGACGGGAGCAGAGCCGGCACGCTGAAGTGTCTCTATTTGCCGCACGTGGGTCATGGCGGTGACATAGATACGCTGGTAGGCCAGGACCATGAGGCCCAACGGCAAGTAGAAGGCCACTGCAGAGCAGATCAGGGCGTACGGCCGGTTAACCAGAAACACACAGCTTGTGTCATTGGAGCCTCCCGCCAAGGTTCGCCGCTCTTCAATCTGCAAAGAGAGGAGACACAGGAAAAAAATAACAAACGTGAAATATGGAGCTCCTGGGAGGGGATTAGTTTAACTTAACAAAAAATCTGGAACTATGGACAGACCTAGGCCAGCTGTTTCCCCCTGCTTCCTGCCTTTTAGTTAAGATAGGCTGAAGAAAGAGGTAAATGCTACATATTGTAATAATAAAGTACTTTGCAATATCCTTTGTCTGGCCAGTTGCCCATGTCTTTGTCCTCTATATAAACCATGAGTAGGTCAAAGTAAATTAAAAATCTGCAGGCGGAGAATTGCCTTGAGCTGAAGGATTAATTTTATCTTGTCCCTCTGTGTAGTATTTGGGTGCATATGGTAATGCTCCACCCTGGGGCACTAGAAAGAAACCAAACTATCATCGAAGCAAAACAAAAAGGAATAAATAAATGATAATAAAATGTACCTTGAATGTCTAAGACATTTTAAGTGGACAACTTATTTTTCCTGAAGCTTGTAGTGCTATTTATCCATCATGACTGTTTTGGAGGGAGTTGTCCCGTTTCGGAGATATTAGCTGTAGAGACGTGTACCTCATCTTGAATATATTGGAACTGAATGGCACTCTTAATAGCCTTGTAGTGCTTAAAATGCCAAAACAATGTATTTTAAAAGCTAAGCAGCAATGTCTCTTTCTAGAAAACATCACAGTTACAGTTGTGAGAAGTTTAATAAAGGAATTATTTTCTTTCTGCTGTCTATATCCTCCAGTCATGAAAAGTGTGTAGCTAGCCAGAATTACAGTTCAGCTGAGGGGAGACGCCGATTATGCCGACACGAGCATGAGCCTCTCTTCACGGGTAGATGCATGCATTTTTCTAGAGTGATACGGTTGGCTGGTGAAAAATGAAAGAAAAAGTATTCCTACCTGTAAATGAAACTGCACACAATATGGTTTGTGTACTTTTTTGAGCAACTGGGTGGTGATTTGTGGAAAGAGACATTGCTGCTTTATCAGACAGGTTTTTTTTTTGTTTGTTTGTTTATTTGTTTTTTGGGACTTTAAGCACAACAAGGCCAGTGTCATTTAATTTCATTGTATTCCAGAGGTAGGTAGACATCTCTACAGCCAATATTTCCAAAACTGGGCAATTCAAGAGAGAGATCAGTTTCAGATCACTATGCCACCAGGAGTGTAGAGACTTATTTGTTGTTTTTTTGAAAACTGAGTGGACACAGTTCAAACTAGACAGCCAAATATTACATCGTTTAGCTTGTGTTTAGTGAGAAGAAATTTCAGTTTCAAACAATCCCTTTTAGGGGCAGAACAAAAGTGCAATGAAAAAAACACACTCACAAACATAGAGCATATAAAATAATCCTGTGCAATTTTGTATACTACATATGACTTCTAGATATCAAGCCAGCCATTAAAAACACAACTCTGGTGTTTGTACGCTGCCAGACAGAAAGATAAGAGAAAAGAGCTTTTCATTAAGTCTGGATGAATAAATTCATCTGTCCCTGCCTGCCTCTGGGAGTCCTGCTGTTCATTTCAAAGCAGCTCTGCAACCACCTCACGCCAAAACATACCTAAAGCAGAGGAAAATGCTTGTTGAAGTGCTGTCTTTGCTCGCAGCAAGAAAGCTTTCACAGGGACTGGAATTGTTTTGTGATCGCTGCATTAGTGTGTCATTGTTTGAGGGATTGAAAATGTTATTAGAAAGAGAGAATATTCAACTGGAGAGGTTAATGCTGCTTTTGCCCTCAAAGAAAGGACATACTTCTCTTTAGGCATTTGAGGGAGGTATATGAACTTTTCATTGTTATACTTTGTTTAAACATACTGCCTGTTTGGGTTGATGCAGGGTTGTAATCACTTTAACTATGTAACCACTTGTTTTTAGCTCATTAGTGAGTCCCCTGTTGCCCCTTCCGTTGTTTCTGATCTGAGCTAATGAGGACTTACAATATCTTCGATCCCGATGGCGTTCCAGCTTTGCATGATGGGTAGAAAGGAGATAAATGTGGGGATGAGCCAGCAGCCACTGAGCATGGCTGCCACTCTCAGCGGGGTCATCTTGTGTCTATACACCAGCGGCTGGCAGCAGATGGCATAATACCTGGAATAACACACAGAGACTTGCACACACATACTACACACTAAAATATAGTTTTCATGCAAAATAAACTGTCCCTCGAAGTTTCCTACAGAGGGTTGTGCTTCAGGATTATGGGGTATTGGGCCCATATTCTTCTGGGTAATTTGAAGGAAATACAGTGCAACAGCTAGGTTTGCCTATCAAAGTTGACAGACAAAGGTGAGTCTTTATTAGACATTAGAAACTACAACCGAGAGAGCTCAAGCTCATAGATTTTAGGAGGACTACCTCCATTTATTTCCCACCACTGATCATCAGTGGATCTGCGGTAGAGAGGGTCAAGCGCACCAAGTTTTTGAGGGTCCATCTAAATGATCTCTGTCTCAAATCTATAACCAGCACTGCATTAGCAGAGGTCGGAGCATCATAAATGATCCTTCCCATCCTTCTCACAGCCTGTCCTCTCTCCTGCACTCAGGGAGAAGGTACAGGAGCATTTGCTCCAGGACCATAAGACTGGCGAGTAGCTTCTTCCCCACTGCAACCAGAAAATGTGATTCTGACTTTTAGATGTGAACTGATGATGACATTTTATTATGCACAAGATTTTATTCTGCTTCTAATGATAGCATTTTATTCTACGTTGCCTTTTAATTATGTTTTATATGACCCATATTTATTTGTGGCCTATATTTATTCTATTTATTAATGTTTATTATTGCACTCATATGTTGCACTAAATGTTTATTTTGCCTGGGGTACACGGACATGTTTTTTCGTTTTAATGCTGCGCATAAAAATGACAAATAAAATTAAGTTCAGTTCAGTTCTGGGATAGCCAAGGGACGGAGGGTTTCTGGTTCATCGGTCTCAAGATCACATTTTTGCTTTTTATATATGATGTGGTCCTATTGGTCTCTCTGAGCGGTGACCTCCAGCTGGCACTGGGGAGGTCTGCAACTAGTTTGAGAAGTCTGAGTTCATGCTTCTCTGTTGAAAAAGGGTGAAGTGCCCACTTAGGGTTGGGGAGGAGTTGATGCCCCAAATGGAGGAGTTCCAGTACCTCAGGGTCTTGTTCACAAGTGAGGGGAAAGTGGAGCAGGAGACTAATAGGAGGATTGGCACAGCAACTGCAGGGATGCTGAGTCTGTTGTGGTGAGTAGAGAGCTGAACGTGAATGTGAAGTTGTCGGTTTACTGGTCGATCTACATTACTACCCTCATATAAGGCAACAAATTGTGGATAGTGACGTTGAGAATAACAACATGGTCGGATCAGGTTGAAGCAATTGGGCATTTGACCAGGATACCTCCTGAATGACACTTAGGAGGACTCCTTGTTGAGGTGTTTTGGACATGTCCTGCCAGGAGGACTCCCCAAGGACAGACCTGCTCAATTCCAGGACACACAGGAGAGATTATGTCTCTCTGCTGGCTTGGGAATGCCTCAGTTTCTTCCCAAAGACTGGGAGGCTCTGGCTGAGGAGAGGGAAGTCTGGGCTCTCTGCTTAGACTGCTGCTACTACGAACCAGATAAGTGGTAAAAAACAGAAGGACAGATTGATAAATCTTTTTGGTGGCTGACCTAAATAATTCTCTGTCCCCAATATTACATTTAATCACATTTATGACACACTGTATCCAGTGGGGAAATACATTCCCCCGTCACTGTCTCTCTTTCTCTCACACACAAACCTATCCAGTGCAATGCAGCAGAGGTGCAGGATGGATGCTGTAGTCAACAGGACGTCCAGAGATGTTCGCACCAGGCAGAAAATCTGTCCGTAGCGCCACTGGCCAGTAGTCAATTCGATGGCAGCGAAGGGCATCACAACCAGCGCAACCAGCAAGTCGGCAAACGCCAGCGACACAATGAAGTAGTTTGTCTTTTTCTTTCTGAGAGAAGGAAGCAACCAGAAAGAGAAAAAAGATCCACGAAAGTTATTAACTTTATAGTGTACTATATGTTTTACTCTAAATTCTCACATGAATATCATATATGAATAAGCTTAACTCTCCCACCTTTAAAGGTCCTGCTGCTCAGCCTAATCAGCTCTATAAAAATATGAAGCAACTGGCATGTTTTTGGGTGTAGCCTAGGTCCATTTGTTTGTAGGGATTGATTAAAAATGTACTTATATCTAACTTATTAAATAAAACGAAAGCTTCTTGTTAGAGTTCTTAAATAACCTCTTAAAACGTTTCGTGTGCAGATCTGGTTTTTCAGTGAAAATACACTGTTTATTTTTTAACTTGATTTTAGGGAAGTCGTGAAATGTCAAAGGTACCAAATGTCAATCTATCTGTCCAGCCTGAGAGGGTTTTTCAGGACAGGCTGTATGAAATTTGAGTACTCTGACATTTGATGGGTTTGATCAAATATTCCTGTATGCACCCTCTCCAAAATACAGAAGCACATATTTTGAGAAACACTGCAATAGAGTTTGAAATGCTAGCTTAATTTTAAAAGTGGGAAAAGTAAATTAAACTAAAACTGATTCTTTCACCCAAAACCATCTTAGCATCTACCATATTATGTGAGCTTTATTGTATTTATTTTCAGTTTACTAGATTTTTAAGCCTTAAGGGAACACGTGTTTTCAGGATAAATCTCATGAGACAAAACCTTTAATCCTCTGGCTTTTTCTCTTCTGAAGTCACAGAAACCACAAACCACAGTTGCTCCTGAAGAAAATCAACAGGCTCACCGTAGGTGTCTGTCCTTGCAGAGCGCCACCATCACCAACAGGTTGCCAAAAACTGTCATGATAATGATGATCGAGAGAAAGATGGTGAGAGCAACGGTCTCCAGCGAGTTCAAGAATTCCTGCTGCTCCTGTTGGTCCTGCTGTTGTTCTTCAGAGTTTATTATGTCATCCAACAAACTGCAAGAGAAAAATAAACTGAGCAACCAACCAATCACTCAGAAGAACAACAACAAACACTACCTTATCCGCCTCATGCTTAGAAAATTAGTCACTGTGGTATGCTTTCATCTTGTGCACTGTGTGATTATAGTTAGGTTGATTGCTGTCTGTCTCTCTCCTATAGGTGTGCCTTTTTGTCCTGTCTCCCTCTGCTCTCTTCTGTTTCCCCTCACCCCCAACCGGTCGCGGCAGATGGCTGCCCCTCCCTGAGCCTGGTTCTGCCGGAGGTTTCTTCCTGTTAAAAGGGAGTTTTTCCTTCCCACTGTTGCCAAGTGCTTGCTCATAGGGGGTCGTCTGATTGTTTTCTGTCTAATACTGTAGGGTCTTTACCCTAATATATAAAGCGCCTTGAGGTGACTGTTGTTGTGATTTGGCGCTATATAAATAAAATTGAATTGAATTGAATTGAATTGAAATTGCTGCAATGATAGTTGAAAACCTGTGTATTCAACGCTTACATCTATATTGTTATAGAATTTTTTGCAGCATTCTGGCCTTTGTTGATAGTAGATAATAAAGAAAGGAAAAAGAAGAAAGCTGATGTGCAACTGTGGGGATGCTGCAGTTCCATGGTACAAGTCTTGAAGACTCATAATTCATAATTAATTCAGATTTAATCTTTAGGCTGACCAGTCACATTGTCAGACGTGTGCTTCACATCAGCATATACTTAACAGTTTTGGCTCACTTACAGAGTGCACACTGCTTGTTTTAAAGCAATTTAACATCATCTTTTTAACCTGAACACAGGTTTGACACAAGTTAGTCTAATTCCATCATTTTTCTGGTGAGCACCAGTCTTCTTAATGAATGAAAAGAAAAATGTAATTCATGATTTGTAGCAGTCAGTCAATTAAATGAGACAATTAGAAGACAGAAATGTGCAGCAAGCAGTAATGCTAAAATTAGCAGGGACTTAACATACTTGGCTTTGAGTAATTGATTTATGATTTTTATGACTTACTTTTTAGGTGATGTTGTGGCCATCACTAGTCATCTGCATTGAGATTAGCAAAGGAGAGTCCTCATCACCCCATGCTACGGCCCTGTTGAGACACACATACACACACAGACACACAACCATGATGTAATGTTGCTGGCTCTTACAGTAAGTCTGCATTTTTCCTCAAAATAGTAGTTGGCCTTCCTGTATGTAAACTGACTGGATTTCTTGTTCTTGTTTGTCCATCTTGTGGCACCATTAAGGAGTCAAAAATGTGATACTTGTATCTCAAATAAGTAATTAGATCACAGCTTGAAAACGCGTGATATTTATAGGGCAAATAGTCTGCAGCAGGCAGGCAGCAGCTGTTACTGCCAGATTAAATCAGCCTGTTAGTTTATCTTTGTAATGAAATAATAATACCATACTTGAGTGAGCACCACAAGGGGAAATTCTCCTTTTTTATTTCCTTGTCAAGAGGGGTCAAAAGTCAGATTCCAGCTACTGATGGACTTCTGGGACTGGTAGAGATCAAGACTCTTGTTCCCCCTGTTGAAGGACAGTCTGTTTACTCCTGCAGC
The DNA here is from genome assembly GCA_015106735.1 of Paratilapia polleni. Taxonomy (NCBI): domain Eukaryota; kingdom Metazoa; phylum Chordata; class Actinopteri; order Cichliformes; family Cichlidae; genus Paratilapia; species Paratilapia polleni. The sequence continues at coordinate 11,764 of VUQI01059026.1, forward strand.
TCTTACTTATGCTAATAAATAAAGTAATCCTGGTGACACCACTTTAAAAGTCAAAGAATCACGAAGGTTTGGAGTTATCCACCATAAACCCTGGATGTTTGTAGCACATCTAGTGACAATAACTGTGACAGAAATTACTCCTTACTCACTATTACATAGTGCGTTTGCCATTTTGTAGTGTTTTGCCTATGTATTATTTGTATTATTATTCCCTATATGGTGTATTTAATGTATCCCACAACTCTGTAGCAGCAGTAGTGCAAATAAGTAGTAAGTCTGTATTGTACCATGATGGTCACCCCATCCCCACCCAAGCATTGTATGCACTGCATCCAAGGTAAAATGACAGAAACATGAGAGGAAAGAGTGCAGTGCATCACAACATAAACAGCCACAATATATTTGCATTTATTCATTTGGGAAAAGACCCTCTGTCCCATTTTAAATGTGCAATAGCAATGATGTATACTTAGGTACCAAGCAAACAAACTGAATAGTGCATGAAAGTGTTATTTCATTTTGCCGATGAGGTCATTATGTGGTCATATACACCGAACTCCCTAAATACGAAGAAACAAGGAGTGAATGAGTGAATGATTTCACACATAATCAGTGTAGCCACAGTTGCATCTATCATGATCCTGCATCTGCAATAGATTGGCGACCTGTCCAGGGTGTACCCCGCCTCTCGCACTGTGACAGCTGAGATTAGCTGCAGACCAGCCATGACCCTGAATTGGATAAACGGAAGAAAATTCATGGATGGATAGGTGGGTGATATTGCATTTTAGACCACAAACTGTATAAACTGTATGGTGGTGAAAAAAAGTCCAGGGATGCTCAATTTATCTTTGGGCTCAATATTTGGAAATCAATTGAGAGCCTGGTTTCAACTGTCACTGGTGGGAAATATACCAGTTTCACAATAAAGGGTCTAAAATTGTGATTTGCCTAAAAAAGATCAACACGGTCGATTGTAGGAAGCTGCAGGGGCTGGGGTTCATATCTGGTGTGGTACCATTACTTTTAGATTTAGTTTCTTTCTCAGTCACAGATTAGTTTTGCTTTCAGTCACTGTTTGGTTGGCTTTACAGACCAAAACTTCTTGGTTAATTTTAGGAAATGACCCTTACGCAACATGATCTGCATGTTAAAGACCTCAATTTTACATTTGGCTAGGCTGCCAGGGTCACAAGTCCTGGCCCAAAAATGCACTAAAAAAGAAAAAGGAGGAATCTCTCAGTCTCACAGCTGTTATTGTAGAAAACGAATACACTGTGCTACAGCTAAGTGTAATATATTACACATTTCGCTGTCTGACTGGATTCTCATCGAATACTTTTTATTTCAAACCAATGACGCAGACTAATCAGCTGACCACTGCCATACTGAGAGCCACGTAGTTAGTAAGACTAAAATAGATTTGTTATAAAAATAGATTCAGAGATTTATTACACCAATGCAGGGCAGAAGTACATACTATTTGGGACTGGGAATGACAAAAAAGGTCTAAAAATAGCTGGAGTCATGCTCTCAGTCATGTTACATTAAGCATCTGTTCCTGAGGAGCAGCCTTTCATTGGTACAGTAGCAGATGCCTTATCAGCTTTAAGCACCTATTACAACCTGTGTGTTTCTGCCTTTTTATGATGTCTTTCCAGGCTTATCACACTTGAGGGTCAGTATCATCACCTGACAGACTGTGAAAGCCGGCGATCATGTCAACAATTCTTACTTCCTGCAGACAGATTAATGTTTACAGTTTGTCATATCTGTGTATCATCCGCCCTTAATTCTAAATCTGAACTGGTTTCTGCTCCTGTGTTAGCTATAATAAGGTTATCATGTAAAATTTAAAATTATTATTACTTTATTTTATCCTACTCACAGTGGATCAATCATGGCATGAAATAATTTTACAGTTCAGAACATATAGAAAGTTACAGTATGAGTCTGTGAGACTGGTCTTCATCTTAGCCAAAAAGGTAAAGAACCCATGATCTACTCTAGCTTTTCTAGCCCTGACATGTCCAGACTTATGTCTCAGACTTGTAACATTTACTATGCTGGAAAAATATAGCGGCACTGAACACTGAGGTGAAATAAAACAGAAGTGACATGAAAAGTTCACAGTGTTTTCTATCAAATGCTCCACTTCCTCGCAGCGATCAGATAGATAACACGACCCAGGTGGATTACACCACCTCCGCTGTGTTTGGCTTAAGAGCATACAGTACATACCATTTGTACTTACAAGAGTCTGTTTTTCTGAACACATGAAGGCCATGTGAGGATGGATTATAAAAAAAAATTGGAAAGCCCCTGTATGGGTTCTTAAATTTCCACTTCCACCACCATACTGGCCGGTATTCACAGACATATTTTGTATTTTCTTAATACTGTAATTCCCGTTGCCCAAATCCACCAAACAATAAGAAACCAAGTCTAAACACTGATAATTCCATGATCACTGTGTCTTTATAGAAAAATATACACTCACATTTCATTAGGTACACCTTCACTAGTACTGGGCTGGACCCCCTTTTTGCCTTCAGAACTGACTGAACTCTTTGTGGAATAGATTCAACGAGGTGCTGGAAACATTCCTAAGAGATTTTGGTCCATATTGACATGACAGCATCACACAGTTGCTGCACATTTGTCGGCTGCACATCCATGATGTGAATCTCCTGTTCCACCACATCCCAAAGGTGCTCTATTGGATTGAGATCTGGTGACTGTGGAGGCCATTAGGTCATGTTCAAGAAACCAGTTTGACATGACTTGAGCTTTGTGACATGGTGTGTTATTCTGCTGGAAGCAGCCATTAGAAGATGGATACACTGTGGTCATAAATGGATGGACATGGTCAGCAACAATATTCGGGTAGGCTGTGGCGTTTAAACAATGCTCATTTGGTACTAAAGTGTGCCAAGAAAAGATTCCCCACACCATTGCTCCACCACCACCAGCCTGAACATGTAGGAGAAATTGAGACTCATCAGACCAGGCAACGATCCATTGTTCAATTGTTCAATTTTGATGAGCCTGTGCGAACTGTAGCCTCAGTTTCCTGTTCTTAGTCCATAAGAGTGGCATCTGCTGTGGTCTTCTGCTGCTGTGGCCCATCTGCATCAAGGTTTGACATGTTGTGCATTCGGAGACGCTCTTCTGCCTACCTTGGTTGTAAGAAGTGGTTATTTGAGTTACTGTTGCCTTCCTATCAGCTCGAAGCAGTCTGGCTCATTCTGAACAGGTCGTCTTGACCAAGTCTACATGCCTAAATGCATTGAGTTGCTGCCATGTGATTGGCTGATTAGATATTTGTGCTAACAAGCAGTTGAACAGGTGTACCTAACAAAATGGCCTGTGAGTGTAAACCAAAACAGGGGCGTTTCAGGTTGGAAAGCATAAACAGTAAGATAAACTTAAAACTATATAGGCCCTGTAAAGAACGGCTTTGGGACACAAATCAAAAAATCAATGCACTGAAAAAGTACCAATAACCCTGCTTCCTTTCTCATATTCACACACCTGGCCAAATTTAACAGGCTCAGACAAGCACACTAGCACCTTTAGCCAGCCCCTGGCTCATTAGACATAGTGAGGCAAATACTAGCTAAGCTGATTTTTCATAATTCCATAACAATTACAACACAAAAACACTGATTACAAACACAGTAAATATAAGTAAATGTCAAGTTCCTGAAGGAATAATTCAGCTAAACAATAGTGCCCAGATTGGACAGTGTTCAACTTTACATTCGTATATTATAAAAGCCCACGTGCAATAGCAGCTAATAATTACTGATTATTGTTTGCATCTTCAATGGTGTCTAGAGCAAACTAATCAGCATTATTCCTCTTTCAGCCACAAACACACTCATTCTCCGTAAATGGACAACAAAACAAACGCAACCCACCCTGCTAGTCGTAGCTCACTCAGTTACTCACATGTCGGAAATGAGAAAAATATTTGCTTAATCTGGAATTTCCTACAAAGGGAAGAAAGAGAGAGGAGAGATGAGCCATATTTCTGACTGCAATTCTCTTGTATGATGTGAGTCCAGGGGGGTGTGTTTTCACAGCTCACCGTGTCCATTTCACATCTGACCGACAGCCAAACAGAACAGGATGAACTTTGGAAAGCAGAGCGCAGAAGGTTGCTTGTATGTCTCTTCTTTATCTGCTGTATATCCAACAGTTGATATTATTTCTTTAAACATCACCCTCACTGCCATCAGTGTTGATTATGCTCTGAGCTGTAGAAATAAAGGGAATAAGAGCAGGTAAATTGTGCACCATGTCTGTTTACCTCAGTTGCTTTGGCTCAATAACAGCAGAAGATGTCAAAACAATATGTGGAATTCTTCAAAAGAGTTTGTTACTGATGCACATTTCTCATTCTTTGTTAACATTTGCAAATATTTTGGGAAATTAGTGCAAATGATACTATGACTGTCTACAATTTGAACAAATTTTGGCTGTCTTTGTGATCAAAATAGGTTATGTTTCTAAGCCCAAAAATGCAAGTAAGGAAGTCAAGTCGAGTATTTTAAAATATATTATGACCCCCAACAACTTACCAGGGGAAAAGGAAGAGGAGTAAGGACGTGTGGTAGTGTAGCACAGGAGAGACAACAGAATACAGAAAGATACAGAAGAGTGCAGAGGATAGATGGAGCAAACACAGTGCAAAGGAGAGCATTAGGTGTGAGATTGATGAGAATCTGTGGCCAAACAAACACGGGTGACAAGATGTGAAGGTGTTGGCTCTCTGTGGTATCGTATGTTCCTGTGCAATGCAACAGGAACAGGAAGTGTCCTGTTCCTGTTGCATTGCACAGTGGTTCTTGTTGTGTAGCTGAACCTGTGTAGCTTGATTAATTAACTACTAACTTTTACATAGCAGCTTATCTTGGGGTGGCTCTGGCTCCGGAGGTAGAGCAAGTTGTCTACTAATCAGAAGGTCAATGGTTCAATCCCTGGCTCCCCTAGTCTGCATGCCGAAGATACTGAACCCCACGTTGCCCCCAATGCATTCATCGGAGTGTGAGTGTGTGTGAATGTTAGTAAGCACTTAAGTGTAGATAAAAGTGCTGTATGAATGACTGGTTTAATGTGACATGTAGTTAAAGTGCTTTGAATACACAAAACTGAGTAGAAAAGTGCTATATAAGTACCAGTCCATTTATTTTCATAGTGTAACCTACACGTGCTTTATTAATAGCACACTTTCTGCTGAATCACCTGCAAATATACATTCATATCATTCACTCATTGTGTCTTTAGGGATTTGCTAGCTTAGCGTAGCTTTTAGCTTAGGTTGTAGTCGAATCACTGTCAGCATGGCTTCTCCTGTCTCACCTCTTTCCTGCTCTGTGTGTCAAATGTTTAGCTATTCCTCTGCCTCCTTTATTAATAATGATACTTGTAATAAATGTAGCCAGTTTGTAGCTTTGGAGGCCAGGCTCAATGAATTGGAGACTCGACTCCGCACCATTGAAAATCCTGTAGCCAGTCCCCTGTAGCCGGTGTGGGCGAAGGTAGCTTAGCTCCAACTAGCTCTATCCCAGCAGGCCCCAAGCAGCCGGGGAATCAGGCCGGCTGGGTGACGGTGAGGAGGAAGCGTAGTCCGAAAAAAAAGCCCCCGGTACACCACCAATCCGTTCATGTTTCAAGTCGATTTTCCCCACTCAGCGACACACCCGCTGAGGAAAAAAACTCTGGTTATTGGCGACTCTATTCTCACAAAAGTGAAGCAAGAGACTCCTGCGACCATAGTCAATTGCATTCCAGGGGCCAGAGCAGGCGACATTGAAGGAAATTTAAAACTGCTGGCTAAGGATAAACGTAGGTTTGGTAAGATTGTAATTCACGTCGGCAGTAATGACAGCCGGTTACGCCAATCGGAGGTCACTAAAATTATCCCTGTTAGTAAATGATTTGATAATTGATCAGCATATTGATTTATTCTGCCTTACAGAAACTTGGCTACAGCAGGATGAATATGTTAGTTTAAATTAATCAACACCCTCGACTCATATTAACTGTCAGA
>VUQI01059028.1:0-18743 GCA_015106735.1 Paratilapia polleni
AGCTCAAGAACAGTGCGTAGAGAGCTTCATAGAATGGGTCTCCATGGCCGAGCAGCTGCAGCCAAGCCTTACATTACCAAGCGCAATGCAAAGCGTCGGATGCAGCACGCCGCCACTGGACTCTAGAGCAGTGGAGACGTGTTCTCTGGAGTGACAAATCATGCTTCTCCGTCTGGCAATCCAATGGACGAGTCTGGGTTTGGTGGTTGCCAGGAGAACGGTACTTGTCTGACTGCATTGTGCAAAGTGTAAAATTTGATGGAGGGGGGATTATGGTGTGGGGTTGTTTTTCAGGAGTTGGGCTCGGCCCCTTAGTTCCAGTGAAAGGAACTCTTAATGCTTCAGCATACCAAGACATTTTGGACAATTTCATGCTCCCAACTTTGTGGGAACAGTTTGGGGATGGCCCCTTCCTGTTCCAACATGACTGCGCACCAGTGCACAAAGCAAGGTCCATAAAGACATGGATGAGCGAGGAAGAACTTGACTGGCCTGCACAGAGTCTGACCTCACAAATACGCTTCTGGAAGAATGTTCAAAAATTCCCATAAACACACTCCTTATCCTTGTGGAAAGTCTTCTCAGATGAGTTGAAGCTGTTATAGCTGCAAAGGGTGGGGCAACATCATATTAAACCCTATAGATTAAGAATGGGATGTCACTCAAGTTCATATGTGTGTGAAGGATGACGAGCGAATACTTTTGGCAATATAGTGTATCTCAAGTAAGCCTGATAATAACCATAAGAAGTGAAAAAAAATAGAGCATTGCCTTCCCTGACCTGGAATGTGACGTATTTGTTGACAAGTCAGCTAGACATGCCTGACTAATTTGTATATTTAGATGGGACCAGGTCTAAATGCAAAAACCCATCACTGACATCAGTGGATCTGATGTCAGTATCAAAATAACACAAGTCTAAATGCAGATCACACAGAATTTCCAGGCGTAAATTCAATATAAAAATCTGAAATGATCGTTTGAAAGGTACAGATGATTCATACACATAAAATACTGGTTGTTTGCCTTCTGACAGTTAGTCATAATTTAACCTCTGGAATAAGCACTAACACTAAAGTTATTTGCACAGATAAGGCTTGACCATAATATGACTGACGCACTTTAAGTAAAGTTAAAGTCACTTGCATATTTTTAGCTATGTAGCCTCCTCAGTTCTAGTGCCACAGCAAACTCTGGCCCCATGTTACATTAGATAAAAAGGGTTTCATACAGTGATGTATACATATTTTAAATTTAGAGAAATGGCGTTTTGTATTAGCAGATATAATCAGTTAAATCAGATCATAATTTGGGAGAATATGTTTATCTGAGCTTTCCCACCTAGTCTGTGAAACAAGTCACTGGAGCACCCTTTCTTGCCAATTATTCTTTAGTCAGCTAACTCCTAATCAAAATAATAACAGTGGACTATCAGACTCCATGAAGGTGCTAAGTGTCACACTTGTATCAGTGAGTTAGTTACAGTAAGTCGGCTATAGTGCCTTTCTTTCTGGAACATTTAACTCTGGACCCCACTGGCACTCACATCTGTCCACTTACCAAATGTATGAATCCAGCAGCTGTGAGCCATGTGCTTATGAAGATGGAACACAGGTTCACCAGCTTGATGGAATTGCTGGACAGAGAGGAGATAAAAATAAAACTCACAAAGACACTAAGACCAGTGACAGAAACAAAGAGATTTGTGAGCTCATGAAATAACAGCAGGGCCTACTGTGACCTGAATGAAACACTTACAGCCAGCACAGCTGACAAACGACTTGAATAAATGATGTGTATATATAGAAATAAGAAAAGTGTAACATAAGATAAAACCCTAGTCACATACAGAATTAGACTGACTATACTATAATGAGTAGAAACAGTACAAAGCATGTGTTTACACACAATATTTATACCACAACAAAACAATATTTTACATCTTACAATAGCCTTAGGGCATCAGGTTTAATAAAGATTTTTAAAAAATTACAACCACTTGTATTAATTTCCATATTATATACAGTTTGTGTATTGCAAATCAACCACAGTGTTCGACATATATTCATGGTAAAAAAAAAAAAAAAAAAAGTATGCAATCTTTTAAGGTTTCTTTCTAAGGTTTTACGCATCAGGACATTATAAAAAAATGATCTAGTCCTTAGCAGGACTTAAAATTAGATAAATACACCCCCAGATGAACAACACCACATGACATATTACACGTGTCATCTTTTTCTAATTTTACTGTCATGAACTTCAACATTTAACAGGCCTGTAGAGTCTGAGATGTAGCTCTTGGGTCTTTTGCAGTTTCTCTGAGCATTGCACAGTCTGACCTTGAGGCAAATTTGCTGGGACGTCCACTCCTGACAAGACTGTCAGCTGTCTTGAATGTTTTCCACTTGTGAATAATCTTTCTCACTGTAGAATGCTGGACTTAAATTGTTTGGAAATGGCCTTATAACCCTTCCCAGATTGATAGGCAGCAACAATTGCCTCTTTAAGATCATTGCTCCTCCTTGGCATTGTGTTAACACACACATGAATGCTCCAGACCAGCAAACTACCAAAACCTCTGCTTTTATAGAGGTGCTCACACTTGCTGATGATCAGTTAATCAAGTGCATTTGATTAGCAGCACCTGGCTCCTACTTATCCTCTTAATTCCTATGGAAGCACTGAGGGTGTATTTAGTTTTTCGACACACTGCTTCTCCATTTTGGCTTAATTTGTGTTAAATAAACAATGACACAGTGTAATAGGTCATGCTTTTCAGTTCATCTGAGGTTGTATTTACCCATTTTAAGACCTGATAACGACCAGATGATTTGTATTACGTTCTGACATGTAAAATCTTATAAATGAAAGTGGGTGTACTTTCTTTTTACCATGACTATAGGTATTGGTAACAGTAACAATGCTATTGTAGGGATGTGTGTGTGTTTCTTATGAACAAATAAGAAAAACATTGCCCTTACCTTGTTTTCAAGATATTCAAGAATTGTAAAATTTCTGAGAACTGTATCAATCTTAGTGCTCTCAGGAATCTTAAACCTGTGTGAACAGAGAAAGACAAACAGATAGATCAACATGTAATGTACAGTGACAGAAGGGAACTATAGGAACAGCACCTGTGCAGAAAGAGTTCAAACTGCATGAAGGTCTGCATATCAGCAATTCAGTTGGCGATACACTGTTTCTACAGTGTTTAGACATAGCACAGGACAAATCATCAAATGTAGCTTATAAGACACAAGAAGACAAAACAAACAAAAAACAATAAAAAATAAACAGCACATTCATTCTATTTATTACTATTTTTTATGCAATCAAACAAGTTAGTAGGAGCACTTTAAGCCACGAGTATCAGTCCAAATCCAAGAGCAGCTCACTTATGGATTATAGATCAATGTGACACCTGCTTCATTGTCTTTTTACATAACGTGTCCAATCCCACAGAACATGCGTATGCTGATGTATGTCAGTGACAAGAATTCCTACTGAAATGATACAATCAGACTCCCTGCAAATATAAGGTTGCCACAAGCACGTTTCTAATAATTTCAGCATCAGTCATTTTGATGCAGCAAATTCACGTATATACTCTTAACCTATGGCTCTTACCCCAGTTGGAGAGAATGTGTAAACAGGACCAAAATGAATGGTAAAGTCCTGTGTGACTTCCCTTTTTCTCCTGTCCATGATGGCCCTGCCTCACCCTGTATCCATTCTGAAAAAGATCGCCACAGGATTTCTTTCGCCTCCATGTCTCTTGGAGAGTGTGCAAATTCACATCACTGTGTGTACGACGGTACACAAGCAGCTTAGGAGGAATCATTGTTTTGGACTAAATCCAGTACTGGGAATTGCCTTCTGGTCAAGATGGGAATTCTGTAATCCACAAATATGTAGGGTCTGTGATTCCAAAATCGTTTGATAATTCCTAGTAAAATGACAAAAAAGTAAGATTCTCTTCTTCCTTTAAAAAGAAAATCTTCCTTGATACTGCAAAGTTTCCTTTTAAAGCAAATGCCTTTGTATGCTGTTAAATCAGTGGTCTCTGCTGCAGACAGCTACAGTTGTATAGGTTTTCCATGTCGGTCTTTTCAGAGAGTGTCTCTGTGAGCAAAATGTCAGCTCTAATATGGTTGGTTTTTTTTCTCATTTTATTGTTACAGTGCCTTTAATCCACACAACCCAAACAGATTTACCTTTCTCCTGCCCCTTTTAGTGATTTACCATTAACCCCTGTAAAGCTATGTACCCATCAACACACAGCTGTGTCAAACCTTATTTCCAAAAAAGTCCAAGCCAGGGATTACCGGAGATGAAAATAAAGCAGAACAAAAACAATAATCCTTGCATAAAATGAGTGTCCTGTTTTCACAGGAAAATTTCAAACAACTGTGTCTGACATGGGGAAAAAAAACAAAAAATCAGATTAGGCATCTACACTTAATGTAAACCTCAAAAAATGAAAGATTATGATGAAAAGGAAATTGTAGCTCCGCAATAATTCAGTGCATAAATTCCTGAAACTCTTTTTTTTTTTTTTTTTTTTAATGGAAACACAAATGGATCCTCCTGCTGTAGGTTCTCATATGAAGCTGTAGGTATTTTAACAGGCGACCCCAGCCCCCTGGACTAGAGTACTCTCCCCAACACCATTAGATGAGAGCATGGATAGGAATAGGATAGTAGGAATGTAACCGAGTACATTTACTCAAGTACTTCACTGAGGTTTAATGTACTTTATTTAATTATTTCATTAAGGATTTCCCCTGAGCAACTTCTATTTACCATAGAAGACTGAAATTTCACATGTATAATGATACACATCTCTATAGATTATTTTCAGTCCAGAATTCATAACGGTTTTTCTTCTACAGGTGCTAAAATGCAGTGAAGTGGGGAAATGGAGGCAGTAGAGTACCGAGCAGTTATCAGGTTTCTGTATTTGAAAGGACACGCACCACAGGAAACCTTTGATGAAGTGAAAGCAACTTATGGGGAGGATGCCCCATCATATGATGTTGTTAAACACTGGCATCGCCAGTTCAAGTTCACACCTCGCATGTTGCCATTAAGGAAGCACAGTCCTGTGGCTATGAAACCCTTCCTCATCCCCCTTACTCTCTTACAATGAAGTTATTTTTGAAGGGGAAACGTTTCCCAGATGATGAAACGCTTATTTCCGAAGTCAAGTCTTCACTTTTGATGCAACCTGCAGACTTCTACAAGCGAGGTCTCCTTAGCAGCATAAAACGATGGGAGAAGTGTGTCACCCTTGGGGGTACCTATGTGGAGAAAGACTAATAACTATGCCAAGTATACTTTTTTTTTCCATTTTCCAAAAACAATTATCTAACACAACCTTACGTTTAAATTCTTGTGCAGCTCCACTTTTCACAGAATTACTCTGTAATAGGTCACAGGGCCGCACGTGATGTGATCTGTTATGTTTAAACATCAAAAAGCTATTGTTACATGAGCAAAGGATATAAGTACGTCATACATCACTGGTTCTAAAAACTGAAACTGGATATTTGCTATACTGGCATAGATATGATGTTATGAGAGAATTTTTGTGTTGCACTTACAACACAAAATATACAGAATTTTTTTTTTTTTAAAGCAACAAATATCAGCTAGCTTTTTGACGTAAATCTAATGTGACAACATCAACAACTACTTTGCAAATCTGGCATTCAGAATGTAAATATTAGACATTCCATCAAACACAGCGATGCTGTGATGCAGGTGGCTGGAGACCGCGTTTTTCTCAATTAGTGTGAAGCATCTGTGTTTGTGTTATGTTGTACATCTGTGCGTGTGGTTGTTTGTTTGTCTTGCATTTAACACTTTGTGGGACTTTGTGGACAAATATCTGTTCACGCCATCACATCTGAAGCTTCACCTCTAAAGTGGGAGCAAAAAAAAGCCCTACAACATTAAGCACTTATTTATCATAAAACCTCCTCACAATTGTAAAAAGTGTGCATGTGTTAAAAAAACCTCAATGAAATTCTCTTCCCTTGAGCATGTGTTCATGTATGAGAAAATCTCTTTCCCACACAAAGCCCGCCAAAGCCTCTTGCACAGACATCTATCTCACACATGTGTCATCTTGCCAGATGCTCATTCAAAAAGGTTTTTCTGCTCTGTGCCCACTCTTACTTAATTGAGGCTTTGCAAGCCCAAGCACGGCCTTGGTGTCACATGTTCTGGATGGGCAGCCTTCTGGGACCTTTTATCAATCAGCAGTCTGGGATGGTTCATCTGGGATAATACTGACAATGAACCGAGCCAGGATTAGATTATATGATGCTACACTAATCTAAACACATAGACACTCAGCGAGTGCACACGTGATTGTTTCTTACTGCTCATTCATGGAGGATAGGCGGTGCATACACATCAATATATACATTTAGCACCGAAAACACTTCCCCCCCCCCCAAGTTGCAACACATGAGAAGCCTGGCTACACCAAAGAGGCTTAAACATCCCTCAGATTAGTTTCCCTTCCCTACCACTGGCTGAAGGGCCGTATAAGGCACATGCACTCATACCCATATCAAGTACTGTAAGCCTCTTTGGGCAGGAAAACACAAGTGATGAAAAAACTAACTACCCACCACTAGGAGGCAGTAGCATGTTAGAATATAAAGCCATGTCTGAAGGCTACAAAACTACTGCACAATCTCAAGGCCAGTGCAGCTTCAACAACATTTAGGTTGTCACCATTTCCTACTGACTATCAAAAGACAACACATATTAATCAAATGCAAATGCTACACATTAGATTGTGAAATTATCTTTGGATATGTTCATGATGCCATGTGTTGCCAAAAAATCATTCTATTCTTAAAATAATCCAAACCAAGCAGCTGGCCCTCTGTAGTTTGAAATTATTGTGGAAGAAAGGCATGGAGTTAACTTAAAGGGTGTGAATGCTAAGGCTCAGTAGCCACAAGATCTGTGAGCATCTTTCAAACTGCTAATCCCACACTGCTAGGACTCTCGTGGGGGAAATGTTAAGTTCAAGTAGTTAAAGGAGATTAATTCCTTTTTCCAAGGAAGAACTCTACACACACTCTTACATTAGCTGCACATCATTCTCCTCCTCTTAATCAATGTCCAATTTGCAGAGGCAAAGAGAACATGACTTAAAATGCACACAGCATATACAGGTACTGCCTTGTGTGCAGAGTGGGTGAATACTCTACCCCAGAGCACAGGGCAGAACCCCTATTAGTGGGCTTTTTATTAACTGAGCACACCTCCACTGAATCTCCACTGGTCTTCTCCGGGAGTGAAAGGAGAGGTAGTATAATTGTGATGTATTATGCTGGCTGGTGTGTGGTGTGTATTCCCTAGCAGGAAATGGAAAGTAAAGATGAACTAATCCATTGGGGATGAGGAGCACAATACACATTCTTAACAACCAACCTGGCTTCTAACAAAGCCTGTTAAGGAACAGTGTATGCACTAAACTAATGAACTAAATGAAAGCAGCAGCAGTTATGCATTAGTTTACTGTGGCTCTGTTATGCTTTCTGGTGGAAGTGAACAAAGACATAAATAGCCAAAGCAAAATTGGCAATTTCATTTATTTAATAGTGCATTGCAAAGGTCACCATCAGAAAGTGGATCAGGTATAAGGCACTATATCTCTCATTTTCTGACCTTTATTCCATTTAATTGTGCTTATTTTCCTGCCACCACAGAGTTCCATATTAATTAATTCCCTTATTAATACAGGATATAAGCAGTTAATAATGACTGCTATTCTCAGGTTCTCGACCTGAATATGAAAAGACACTTTCAGCACATCATTGGTATTCTAAAAGGGACCACCACATCCTACTGCAGATCTACACTTTGTTAATTTTATAACAGAGGCTTTGCAGCACTTTATGTAGCTATTAAACACAATAACATTTCCATAAAAATAAACCTAGCACATGCTAGAGGCTTTTCTGTTATTTTACTGTGCTGCTGTTATACGTGTCCAACACTAAAATACAAACGTTTCAATGTTTAATGGAGATGCCACCTCATATGTCATCACTGCGATAATGAAACTCAAGCGTCTTCCCATTTCAAAAAGAAAAAAAAAAGAAGAAGCGCTCTGGAATCTAGGGCACCTCTCAAAAACAATATATTCACATTTTGTTTATGGACAACAACTCATAGTGCAGCTGGATTATATATTAAGGTGTTCTTTTCTACATCAACTCCAGATGCAGGATATTTAATAATCACTACAGAGCATCAGCCAGCAGCCAGACCACCATTTCATAGTCTTTCATCATCCTCATCAAGGCCCTAACACCATCAGTCTTTTTGGGAGGAGATGAGGACACCTTGCATCATGAAACCAGACTACTTGGCTTGGCCATATCTAATTCATTACACAGCTTGTTCCGTGTGAAATTCACGAGCCACTGTGAGCTTCTTAAGAAACCTTCATCAGCTCAGAGATCAAACATTCACAGCCCCATATTACTTCACAGAGTCAGTGATTCTAGTGGACATGTAAAAATGAGAAAATCCAGCATTATCGAGCAATTCTTCATGTTTCTTGTCAAATTAAACAAAGATATTGATGATAGAAATATCGATTGCTCTAATATTTTAATACTCCCAGAAAGCATTTAAAATATAGCACCCTGAAACTGGAGCATTTAAATAATTAATTAAACATTTAAGTGCTTTTCCTACTGTGACAATTTTTTTTAAAAAGCCTATTATTGATAACGGTATACAAAAATACCTATTTGAAGGAAGGCTAAATGTCAGTGTTCATGTTTATTAATATGATATTTTTGTCCTTTTTATCAAGTCTCCTACTACTAGTACTATGGCCTCACATTCTCACTTAATAATCTAAGTGGTTCAACGACACAATAAGGCAAACACTGGAATAGCATTGCCACAGATGAGTTTCTTCTGTGAGGTTTTTAAAGGCAGAGAGGCAGAGCACCCGAAAAAGAACACACCTACAAAGAAACTGTTTTCACTGCAATGTAATTTAGGTCACATCATCCAAACACAATGAAAAAAGTAGCTCGTTATGTAATGCAGGTTAGGGTATTTTCCAGTCTGCTCATGCAAGAGTGTGTATAAATGTGTATGGGGATAACACATGCGTTTACATGTGAATTTTTGCATGGATGTGAATGAACCCAATAGATGGCAGCTACAGAGCGCTGCAAGGTATCCCAGGTGCAACGCCTCAACAGAGCAAAGACTAATGAATCTGAAGCCCAAACATGCAAACTCACAGAGAGCCACAGCCCTACTCTGAGTCACTTTCACTCCCATTAGTTCATCCACTCTGCTGTGTCTGTGTTCCCTGAAACATCAGAGGAACCCAGCCCTGTCACTTTCAATGATGAGGGAACATTGACTGTAGCCCCAAGCAAGAGGGCCTCCGAGACTTGCTCCCAGTGATGGGAAGACGGAGGCAGTGATAGGAAGAGATAAAAGGAAGGGTGGAACTCAAAGACAGAGGGCAAAAAGGAATAGAAAAACACAAGTGTGAGTATGAACATAATAAAAGTAGAGAAAAGAAAGCAATAAAGCCTATAGAAGTGAGAGCTATAGAATGGATTTATGAAACAGAGAGTGGGAAAGGGTGAGTATGAAACTGCTGAAGCAAGATATGGAAAACTTACCAAGCCAGCTTCTGTTTAAGTAGACAGAGACGAACACAGGAGGAACAGTGAAGAAGTCAACCACCGAGTTAACCTCCAGCCAGAACCACAGCTTGTCATTGGCTGCTATAAACTGTCAAAAAGAAAAGAGGATGACAACTGAAGGTTAATTTTACACAAAATATCATCACTTTGTCACAGCCCTCTCTTCTAACTGCTGTGTCTTCTTTTGACAGTGCTGACTTATTATATACAATGACAAAAGCTTCACCCTGCTTGCTGAGTCATGCAAATGGTTGTTGGTGTAAGCAGCTTATGAGTTTTTATTTTTTATTCATTCATTCAGGATGTCAAGCATCCTGATAGCATTTGCACCACTGGAATTCTGCTCCGGTGCTAGCAACGTCGTTACAACAGTGTCAGCTTAAACTAAAGGCATGCTGTTTGAGTATTAGGTGACTAAGGTGAGAGTCTGCATATGTACACTATATACAAATTGTTAGTTGTCCTGCAAGATGTCTCAAAATAATTGCTTTTACTAAAATTGGAAAAATAAAAAGTTATCATAAAAAAATGTAATCAATAAAATGTAGTGAATGAATGAAGCCAAAACCTTGCCTATATGGTTGTGAATATCATTTGTGACACTCCATTTAGTAGTACATCTGTGTGTACAGCATATGCATGTAAGAGTAAGTGTGTGCATGTACCAGCTTACCCGCAGGCCAAAGTAAAGGAGGAAGAAGACATTGAAGGCCATATCAATCTGTAACGTGAAATCTTTGTAGAAGATGTGGCAGGATTCTATAGGACTGGAGAAACAGGGAGAGAAAAAAGATTGCATTTTTTAACTTATTGTTTTTGGTGTTTTTTACAGTTTATGAGGAATAATTTGGCTGGAATCAACATAATATTGAATAGAATCATAATATGTTTATAATATATACAAAATCACATAATTTTTGGTGTAAATAACAAGCTTTATTTAATCAGAATTGTACTATACTTTAAACTGACCAATACTTGCCAGCAATTATCAGTCCGTGAATGTGAAACTATTTGATCAAAACATGGCATTTATCAAATTAAAATACCCAGTAATACTGAGATCAATGCACTGATGCTGTTCACTGAGTCCAGGGAAGGAGTGGGAGGGCAGGTCATAGAGCAAGATGAAAGACTTATAGCTCCAGTTTAGCTGCAGAGTCAATCACATCTAGATGAAACGGCTGAGAATATACTGAAACTGGAGGTTGCTTTGATGTGACAGTACTTTCAACATGCATAAATTATTCGGTGTCTGTCACACACAAATATTCCAAAAGATATTCTCTCACACGAAGAGAATGCGTGGAGACTGCAATCGCTAGCCTAGTTTTACTTCACAAAAAGGCAGATGATGATAAATGAGTTGTAATCTGTCTGGTCTGTCATATAATCTATCTTCTTATTTACCATGTGATGATTAACCATTAGCAAGTTGGTGCTCTCAACAAAAGCAATAACAGGCTGTGTGCCCACCCCATTCTTCACTTGGTCATGGGCCTTTAGTATTTTGCTCTTGAGTAATGAGGAAACCCCACTGTGAGAAAAGCATGAATATGCATTACGGTTTGGCTGGCTATCGGCGACCTTTGGGAATGTATAGAGTAGCAAGGGAAGACACACTAGGCCATTACCACAGTACACACTTAAAAGTCAAGTTAAATGTTTAAGTATACATTTATATGCAGGGGACCCATGAGGATGCAATGTACGATTCAGAATAGAGTTTACCGCATAATGAGACCCCCAAAGGTAGTCATTAGTGAAAACTAATCATCTTCCAGTTAACATCAGACCCTTGATCACATGATGCTCTTTTATTATGACTAAGTACAGACTTGCAACAGAAGACAGAGTGCTTGAAGAGGATGATCCATCTTCTAATTCATGGATGTGTGGCCTATCTTGAGCATATCCTAAAGACTGATGTGATCTTTTAGATGATGTTGAACTCGTTCTGAGTGTCAAGATGATCTGGATCAGTCTAATTTAGGCAGTAGATGTACTTCTAGAGCCATCAAACAGAAGCAGCTTACAAACAGCCTTGTCATGTATCATACAGAAAAGTATTTAGCAACCAAAATATTCATCCACAAATCCTTTTTTTCCACTAAATATAGCCACCAGTTTGCAGAAGGCCTCATAACCATCTACACATTAAAACTTATGCAACCTTACTCCAAATAATGATTAAAAACTCCAGCCTTAGCTAATCCTTGCAGACCTCAGTGCAAGTCAGTGTCTTAGCATACACACAAATGCACTGAAAAGTACATATGAGCATAAACACACATTTATACACACGCAGATGGCGCACACTGAAGACACCATTTGGAGTGGTCACTGTGGCATTTCCCCTTGGGCCCAGCTCTGGCCTAATTCTGAATAACCACTACAGTCATGTGACTGAGTCTTGATAACACAGAGAAAGCATGGCGGCAGCAGCAGCAGCAGCATTGGGGCTTGTGTGGTTCACTGAATTTGTCGTGTATTTGCTTTAGAAAAACAACACAATGGCTACACTCTGAGCGCTTGTATTTAGTCATTTTGCAATCATTATTTGAAAGCAAAGCTCATCATTAACTAAAGTAGTGGGAAGACACACTGAGCAGACCTGAAGGATGATTTCATCAGTATAACATGGGTACAGTCTGATTATTGAGCTACATATACTGGCAATGTGAATTACAAAGGAAAAAAATAAGAAATGATTAGTCACTGTATATAGCATCTGATATCGTTTAACTGTATCAAGACTTCTCAAACACATTTTCGTACTGTCATATTATTTTCTCAAATAAGTCCATTGGACTTTCCACCTTTTTCTGCATTAGATAATATTTGCCAAGCTTAGCATTTCTTAACATTTTTAAAAGTGCAAAGAAAAAATAATCCAAACTCCTTAGTACACATGTGCAAATACATGCATTCGATGTACTGCAGTCATAGAGCTTAGTACTGTCGCATGCATACAGAAAGTCATCTTTTGTTTGCTAACATTAAAGCAACACTTTCAAATAATGTATTCCTTTAATTTAATCTAAAGCTGCACTAAATGCAGCAGAGAGCTGTTTCCAGCAAAAACAAAAAAAGCTGACTGTGCGCTACAGTACCTGGGCAGCACCAAAGGAAGACAGACAAAGTAGGGAACTACTTGATAAACTAAGTGGAGAATTTAGAAGCTAAAAAGCCAGATAGCCAGTTATATATTGTGAGACCAGGTTTAATATTCAGGAGATGTAATGCAGAAACATTTGTTGCAGCGAGCTTGGCTAAGGAGAATAAAAGCACCATCTCATTACAGGGCGCATACAGTACTGTTCAAAACTCTTGAGCCACCCCTTATTTTTTTATATTCTGCTAGGTAAATGGAAAATGGGTGCAGTGATTTATTGAAACATGTGCAAACACACATGGAAATAGCTCTTCTTTGGATGTTGGCTGCCTTTTGTTCTGTTCACTATCAAGATGATCTCACACTGCTTCAGTAACGTTGACGTCCGGACTCTGGGGAGGCCAATCCATGACTGATATTGTTCCATTGTTTGTTCTTCTATGCAGGTATGCTTTTACTGCATTGGCAGTGTGTTTGGGATTAAGCCACTGAAAAAATGGTTAGAAAAATTAAGCCATTTCTGGTTAGAAGCTTTCCAGATGGCATTGCATGGTGAACCAAAATCTGACGGTACTTTTCATAATTCCTTAAATTTTGGCAAGATCCCCAACACCACTGGCTGAAATGTAGCCCCAAGCCATGACAGAGCCTCCACTGTGTTTTACAGATGGCTGCAGACACTCACTGTTGTACCTCTCTCCTGACCTCCTCTGTACATATTGTTGATGATTTGAACCAAAGATTTGGATTCATCACTCCATAAAGACCTGTTGCCACTGATTTTCAGCCAGTTCTTGTGTAATTTGGCATACCTCAGCCGTTTCTCCCTGTATTGCTTCCTTAAGAATGGCTTCTTGACAGCCACCCTTCCACTGAGACCATTTCTGATGAGGCTTCAGCGAACAGTGGATGGATCAACTGAAGGGCCAGATACATCTCTCAGGTTCTGTGTCAGGTCTTTGCTGGATTGTTTTCCTATTTCTTAAGGATATGACTTTCAGATACTGTTCATCTGCTGTAGATAGTTTCTAGTTCTTCTTTTGTCCTCCACTTGTCCAGTTTCCTCACATTTAAGGACACACTGCACACCATGCCGACATATGCCACGTTTTCAGCTAATAGCTCTTTGAGAATCACCTTGTTGGTGCAAAAATACTGTTTTATGCCTGTCAAACTGTGCTGTCTTTGTAGATTCAACTAAAGAAATGGGAACAAATGATGTGTTTTTGTAACAGGCTGCTAGTAACAAAGTGCCTAAAGATAGAATTTAAAATTGGCTCTTTGCTAAGTTGTCTGTTATGTGTAGACAGAGAAATGGTTCATCCCTTGAGTTATGTGCCTTTTTTATGCTTGAATGATTCATAGGTCAGTGTTAAGTGGCTTAAGAAACAAAAAAACATTCCTCTGAAAATGGTCAGGTACAAGGAGCGGACTAAAAATGAGTGAAAAAGCAGCCAATGTCCAAAGAAAAACTCATAAAGCCTGGAGAACTATTGCTCAAAACCACTTTTAAAAAATGACAAGTCTGGGTCCTTGTAAGCAAAATATTAAGAAATGTGGGGTGGTTCAACACTTTTGCACAGTACTGTACACAAACAAGCAATTCATCTGTATACATATTCCTCTCCATAGGTCATAGAAATAAAAGATATTACACGTGACAGCTCTTGCAAGAAAGAGAAGGCTTTACCTAACCTATGCCAGAACTTAGACAAGCTCAGTGGGTCCTTGGTTCCTCCAAACAGATGCTGAGTCATTACATTCTTACAGGCACACCCGAGAGTGACTCTGATGAGTGACCTCCTCAAACTAACCCCCCATGACCCTAAAAAAAAATTTCTTCAGACATGGCATTTTTAAAAGGTAGGTTATCCTTTATATATCCCCAAGGCAAAATTCATTCACTGCATATAATCATAAGTAAAAGAGCAGTGGGCAGTGCCCGAGGGCCAACTCCAAGCCTAAGCCTGTGCCTTGGAGGAAGAAAAATTAACCCAGCATATTTTTTTTTGACAGTAGGAAACCCATGAAAGCCTGCAGAGAACATGTAAACTTTACAAGTTTATAATACTGTACAGCAATGTTGTGGTAACACTTTCAGTCACGACTCAAAAGCAGTCATGAAATGGTTAATGAAGCTTTAAATTTAAATACTAGGGACAGGAAATAATGATTTTTATACAATTCTTTTTAAAGCAATTACTTGGCAACAGCTATGGCCTGACAAAATTGAATTCAACATCCCTGGAAATGGTTTCATATTAGACAACTCTGCAGCAATGTCCAGGTCCCACTAGGTGCGCTTTGCAAATTAACTGCATGTGCCTTTGGTGTCCAAATTACATGTTATCGGTTTGTCGTGGGATAAAAGTGGGTTGCCCATGAGTTCACTCATTACTTCACCTGAAGTGAAGTGATGGCGAACTGTTCAAAAAGAATTCTAAGCCTTTTAATTCTGTTATGCTTTGCACAGCTATAGCACAGGTGCTTCTGTTATTGAGTCCCACTATCTGTGTCACCTTCCCACACAAAGAGCGTGTAAGACAAGACAAAATCCAGATTCCTACTTTCAATGTCATTTCACACTCTGCAATCACAAGGGATTCCTGGCCACATGCTGCCAGTGTCCTGCAGAAAATAGATCTGCCCACCACAGGTCTTATTACTCCTTAAGCTCTGCCACAGCCTGGGGTTACACCATCCTGCCTGACAGGAAGAGGGGACGAGAGAGAGAGAGACAGAGCAAGAGGAGGGAGCAGAGGTGGTGGGAGAAAAAGAAAGACAGCACCAAGACATGTAGAGATTAGACAAGGAGAGAAAAAAGGTTGTGACATAAGAGGGAGAGAAGAGCGGAAGATGTAAAAGCGACAGTGGAGAATGCCTGCATCACACCAATTCTTCTCTAACCCTGCTCTGCTTCTTAGCTAAGCTAGCACTAGCATACAAACATGTACACACACAGACACAAACAGAAAAACAATTAATGCCAAAATCTTGCAGGATATTAAATGTTTCACAGCATCAACCTCCCCTGACCATCAGCCACTGGAAGATGCACCAGAGAGGTAAAATTCATTGGGTTCTCAAGGGCAGCAGAGTATGTTGATGATGATGTTCTAAAAATAGTCCTAAACACCTTCAGTCAGTCAGCAGGAGCCAGTCATTCGTTAGCCTGCGCATGACCTTGGCTAGCTGCAGGAGAAACAGCAAGGTTTCCCCCTGAGGAAACAACAACAACACACTACTGCTGACTTGACTAATGCTTACAATCACCGTGCAACACACACCAAATCGGAGTCACTCTTCATATATCAGAAATGTCTCACTCTTTGTTTTATATTGTTACATATTCTAAGTCTTATTTTTTAGAAATCAAATCACCAGATGCTCAAACTGAAAAATACAAATGTGGCAGGGATAAAAATGTAATGCCTAATAGCTTAGATGCAGTATTTCTCCAGAGGACGTGTACGTGTAAGGGGCACAGCAGGGAGGGGTCTGTGAAGCTGAAAGAAGGCCAGGTTGGTACTCTGATTGATTTAGGTCAAGGCACCATTACTAAAATAAGAAATACTTTAGCAACGACAAGGGCAATGGACAAATAAAATCCCTCCAGGGAAGCTAAAAATAGACAACTCAATCTTGTAATGTGAGTGCAAACGACTCACCTCCTGCTGCAGGCACATCCTGTATAAAGACATTATTTATTTTAGTCTAAAGCAGTCTGTGAATGAAAATAACTTATCACTAAAAGAAAGCACAATTTCATATAATGCAAGCAATTTCGGTAAAAAGAAACTACACCATTATAAAAGAGAAACAACAAATTAATGTATTGTTAATTTATTTCAAAGCCAGTACCATAGTACAACAGCTAAACTGCATGAAACAAATAACTCCTCTTTTGAACACAAATTAATTAAGAGATAATAAGCTGTGGTTATTCAGAAAGTGAAAGTCTTTATCAGTCTTTATCAAGCAATTAAGTCAGTGCTGCTGGGTTCTATTTTGTCTAATTTCAGGTCATTTAATCAGGGCATTTATACCTACTCATGTACAATAACCTTATTTCAGTAAAAAAAAACATTTTCTATAACAATTATATAACTTATTTTTAACAGTTTCCCACTTTCTGCTCATAAAAAAAAAGCCTTTTTCCCAAGGACTCAGAAATTCAAGATTAATTTAAATCTTGAATTTGCTCCAATTTCTTGTGTCTCCATGTTAGCACTGTAATAGACTGGTGACCTGCCCAGCATGAAGCATGGGTCTCGATGGGATAGGCTCATGATCGATGGTCATGGGAACATGGGAGCAATTTATGTTAATTCTGTAAAATAATTTGGTAACCATAACCAAAACTGCATATTTCATGTTGCATGAAAAGCTATCAAGAAAAATTAAAGCAAAAAATAATAATTTTTGCACAGAAACAAATAATGTTTATCTCCTGTTAATTACAAGATTATTGTGCAATATTAAATTTTGTCTGTGCTTGATTTCAGTGATGTTGTATATATGCTTCTCCATCCACCTTGAAGCCACTTGTTTTCTGTATGTAACAGTGCGCTGTTTCAACACAATACTTGTGTCACTAGTATCCTATACAAAAAGGTAATCCCTAAGACTCTAATACTAATAAAATTTGAAATACTAATAAATTTCAGTTTTACATTTAAATACAATAATTACCCTTTGGTCACAGGACAGTCTAAGAGTAGCTATACCTCCTATTCACACTAAACTTGGAATAACTGGCTTTGCCGCATACAAATGCAGTGAGCTTGAAAAGTTCAATTCCATTATTTCACTGGCACATCTTATCCTTTTTTAGTGAACAATTTATTAATAATAATAATAATAATAATAATAATAATAATAATAATAGGGTCAGTTCCAGTGGCTGTTCTAAAAATCATGGCATAACTCAGGAGCATTTAGTAACGATATACATAAATGTATTGATTTTTTTTTTTAATATTAAAATGAATCACTTAACACTAAAGCTTAAAAAAATTAATATGAATTGACAAAGGCAACTGAAACATTTCATTTCATTAATCCAGGCTTAAGTTAACTGAATGCTTTGGCATAGCTCCCATGCTGTGGTCTAAAAATAGCCCTTCCACTTCCAGTATTAAAGTCATCAGGGCAGTATGCAGCAAGTTTCCATGGTAAATTTAATAAACAAAGAGGTAAACAAAATTGCCAAATGACTTGGCTAATCATGTCTCCAGTCATTTCTTTCATTAGATCTTAATCATCATGCAGTGCATCTGCATGAAGCACAGGATAACTCTCATTATTAATGATGCTTAGGGCTAATATGCTATACCATCACATGTATAGAACGAGGAAAGATTCTGAGAAATGTTCTTGGGCCATATGCTGATACAGTATCAAAAGCAACTAAACGGCTTAATTTTTGCAATCTAGAGGGAGAAGCTCTATCATAATAAAACAATGGTGTGATGTTCCATAACATTCACAAAAGCTTTTTATCTATGAATATGTTGTTGACATTTAATATTTTCTCATTTTCAGAACAAGTGCTGATGATAAGAAGAGAGAAAATCCCCCTAAAAGCTTGGATAACGGTAATGAAATGACATTTTTGTCTCAAGTAGGAGAGATTTTAGAAAATTGATGAAAATTTGATCGTGAAGTGAGTCATTTTTTATGTTTAAGTCTGAATCCACCACTGAATGGTGTCAACTACACTATATGGCCAAAAGTAGTGTGTTTCACAACAATGAAAGCCATTTTAAACATCATGGATCAGATTAAACTTTAATGACAAACAATGCATAAATGAATGTAACTCTAGATCTCTGACTATAATGTGCTTTAAGTGCTGATGTCAGAGATTCTCAGCGAAAGTTGTATCCTCTTTATGAGACCCATTTAGAGCCATGTAA
>VUQI01059029.1:0-13277 GCA_015106735.1 Paratilapia polleni
AGGACAGCTGAACTTTATTTGGGGTTAATCAGAGTCTCTTTAATTGATGACAGTTGTGTACCCAAGAAAACTGAATGCTGTGATTAAATCAAAAGGTGCTTCAACAAAGTATTAGTATTAGTGCAGTATTGTACATTTTTTATTTTTTATAACAGATTTGTTTGTTTTTCAATTGAATTGTACAGGTTATAGGTCACATTAAAGGTGGGCAAAGTTTTAAAATGATTTATTGTGGTCTCATTTTTTTAACTTCACAAAAACCTGTCACGCGCAATGTCAAAATGGTGGCTGCTGTTGAAATAGACTGGCATTTATATGTTGCTTTCTACTCTTACTGACCACTCAAAGCACTTTAGAGTACAAGCCACATTTGACCATACATTCATGCAGCTCTTTATTCTATACACTTAAAGCACTTAACTGCCTCACATCCGTGGACAATAGAGAGTCACCAGTTCACCAGTTCACTGTGGGAGCAAGCTCGAGTACCCTGAGGAAACCCAGGCACGGGGACAATATGCAAACTCCACACAGAAAGTCCGCAGCCAGGGTTCAACCTTGTTAAAGTGAAGCAACTCTGTGTAAAATGTCAAAAGACTGATCAGCCTGATAAAAATTCAAAGGACTTCAAAGCATATCGTGGCTGTCCATGGAAAGATTTGTGAAATGATTTTATAGGATGACATATCTCTTTCTGAACAGCATGTCAGTGGTTAGTTACCAGACCCCCTGAAAAAAAATCTCTTACTGTTACTTATCTTAGAAATAAATAAATAAATAAATAAATAAATAAACAAACAAACTAAAAAAAATCACTGCCCTGCGACAGACTGGCGACCTGTCCAGGGTGTACGCCGCCTCTTGCCCTATGACAGCTGGGACAGGGTTGCGCCCCCCGTGACCCTGAATTGGATAAGTGGAAGAAAATGGATAGATGGATGGAAGAAAAAATCACTTCTTGTGCAGTGGTGAAGTAGTTAGCACTCAAAGCAAGAAGGTTCTGGGTTTGAGCCTGCCGGCAGCCTGGGGACCTTTCACCAGCTTCTTCCCACAGTCCAAAGACATGCTTGTTAGGTTAACTGGTGATTCTAAATTGGCTGTAGGTGTGGATGCGAGAGTGTGTGGCTGCCTGTCTCTCTGTGTTAGCCCTGTGATGGACTGCCAACCTGTTCAAGGTGTACTTGCCTCTCGTCCAATGTCAGCTGGGATAGGCTCCTGTGACCCTGAATTGGATAAGCAGTTAAGAGAATGGATGGATGGATGTTTGTGCAGTTGATTTCACAGAGAGAACTTTCCAATTTCAGTAGTGTTTGTGAATAAACAGTGTGAGACGCTGGTTGTTTTGTGTTTGCCACTCAGCAGGGAATTACCCTGGTGCATTCAGTGATGTCACAGAAAAGAAAATACACTCCAAACAGCTATACCTCACAAACTCTGCACAAAAACTCTGCAGTGCATTTTGAGCTGGTATCTTCTTGCTTTTATCACTGCATGTAGGTGATTTGTGACGCATGTAGTTTATGCTACACAAAAACATTCCAGCTTAAGTGAATGTTACAATAATTAAAAAAAAAAAAAAGAACAAGAACAAGAAGAAAAAACTTAACCTTGTAGCAATTGTGGACTTGTGTGCTCTGTTTTATGCATGACAGTGAATACAAACACAACTTTGTCACCACTACTGAAATATTTAACTGTTTCTTAATAATATCTCAGTACAGAGATGTGTTGGAAATATTATCAAAAGAAAGCTGTTGCACATCACAGTGAAAAAGCTATTTACTGATCCAGCATGGCTCAAAACAACTTTTAGCCCCTTTAATACAGCCGAGTCAGAGCCAGTGGTGGAAGAAATTAAGCAACTGTGTCTGTAATGGAAATAGAAGCAGCCAGCACACCTATTTTTATAAACACTTGGTGTGGTGGCTGCTGGGTATTAGTGTGTTGTGGGCACGTGTAGATGTATTTCAAAATATGCCTCGTTAGTGGAGAAAAGATTACAAAATGAGTTTTCATAGTGCAAGCTTCTAAAGGCAAAGTCACATGTACAGAATATTGTTAATTATAAGAGTGTATTAATGAGCCATCCAAGGTGAAATTAATCAGCTATACTGCCATTGATTTTACCAGCCATAAATGACGACTAAATCAGCTGCAGCTAATTAACATTGATTCTGTATGAGTTGGCCTAGTTGGATGTTTGGGCATGAAATGAACACAGTACAATAATTATCTTCTCCCCCATGGACATGTACCTACAACAATGAATGAACTTCCTGACCCACCACTGTATCATTTTTTTTGTCAGTCTTTTGGCAAATTGACCAATAAACCAGTAAAAATCAGCAACTTTCACATCTCCTCTGCATAAAAACAGTTTCTAACTACCTCTCTGTCTCTCCAGTCACCTGGAAACCCAAAATCCCTTGCAAAGCAACTTGCTGATAGAAAATTGATTATGTGGTCTTCCGGTCTTACTCTGCGCACACTGGGGTTGCTAAGGGCTGATGCAAAGGGTCAAGGTGCAAGCTGGAATTACTGGGAAAACATCTGGGGGTATACCATCCCATCATTCAATACCTTTTCAGACACTGTATGTATGGCTATATAGAAAACAAATGAGGACTTTCATGTGGGTTTACAGAAGAAAAAGCCACTAGCTTGTCACTTGAACTTTGATCCTCTTGCCTGTATGCCTGTTGCAGTCTGTAGCATGACATCTGTGACATCACTGCTGGTTTGCAAAGTCTCTTTTTGTATCCTTACAGCTAAGCGTTTTCACCATCATCATCTTAGTTTTTGGCAACCAAATGACACAAGCATGTGTTTGACCGTGAGTCATTCCCGATAAACTCACATATTATTATGCTCAGCTTGACAGCAGAAATACGTGTGGGACAAAAATGTAGTTTTGGTCTCTAAAACAAACTTCCACTTCTGTGACATCTGTACCAGGAGTGAACTTTTGAATAATTCATCAGTTTCTTTTTTCTTTATTTTTTTTTAAGGATCAAGATTTGCATTATTTTAGGGGCTTGGCCACTTTAACTGACAGTTGGATGCTGACACAGGTGGCTTTGGCTGCTAGCTGTCTGGTAGGCCTCATCTCCACTGAACTGAAGTCATTGAACTGGACCTCTCAACTCTTTACAATTTTCTGAAAAAATCATATGACTTGTTGTTACAAGTAATTGTACTAACAGACTGCCCAATAAATGTGTGCTACAGTGTAATGAGTGAAATAATGGGATATACTGGTTACTTAGCATTTTTGGGTATCTGTGGATGGATAGACCCACAAAGTCATGGATGCACCTTGCAAACTAAGCTAGCTAGCCTAAGATGATACATTACACTCCAAACTCTCCTATAAATATGATGACTTCTGGCCCCAGCAAACAAACATGAACTCCAATACTGAGGCTTCAAAATGCAGAGTCTCGTAAACAATGGGCGATGTCATGATGCCTACGTCCATGCTTTATTTACAGTCTATGCTTTTGACTAAGCAGGTACCAGTGTGTTTCATAAAGTCTCTTTGGGGTCAACAGTTGGGGTCTACAGCTGAAAGTATTAACAACTATGAGCAGCCTACAACATTATTTTTTTCTGGTTGTAAAGTCACATCAAACTTAGACTAGCTACTTAGCAGTTAGCATTTGTAGCTGGCTTAACACTTAAGTGTTAGACCTCTTCTGTCTATTTTCTGGGTGTATTTTTGGGTGGGGTAGCATTTTGGATTTAGATGAGAATAAGCTGATACTGAAGTGCAAACTGTACAGCATTGTGACTGATTAACAAATAGTAAATGTCTCGGTAAACCACATGTGTGGACATAGGGTACCTGGCAGTGACATGGCTTGCAGCATACAGGGACATAGCTGAAAAAAATAATCACCAGTCAATACAAATGTTATTTTATTTAAGTTTTTGATAATGTGTCTGCTGTGTTTATGACTTGTTTAACACCTTCTCCCTCCAAATTCACTGCCTACATTTCTCAAAAATAGACAGATGAGGCCAGATGTAAGCTTGAGCTAAAATGCAAGATACATTTTTGCAAAGACTGAAGAGGGTGTATTTATCTGTTACACAAGAGGTGCATTAGGAAGCAATCATGTCACACCCAGTATGGACAAATATAGCAACAGAAAACTGCAATGTGCTTATGGGCATGGCAGTGTTGTATTAAGAAAGACTTGGAAAGAAAATACAAACCAATCCTTTAATCAACCCTGTCAGCTTTTCCCCTTTAAGACATAAAGTCCCAGTGACATGTTTGTTAAGATGAATTGTGTCCTGCAGGCCCTGGCCATCTTACATGACAAACTGCACAGTGATATCACTCTTCTTCAGTGCTAAATAAAATTTGATCTGGCATCACATCATCCCTAATGACTCCCAGACTGTGCTAGCAGGAAACAGCTGATTCACTGGAAAAAATAAAGAAATAAAAATAAACAAAAAAAATGACAACCATTTCAGTGCTCATGTGCAATCATCACATGTAAGCAGTGACCCTGGGGTCATTACTCAAAAATAGTAATGTATTACACATTACTTGTTACGTTTTCAAAGAGTAATGCAATATGAAAGTAATTCATAAAAGAGTAATTAAGTCATATGTGTGCAGGGGAAAAAAGGAATGTTTGAAGGTTTTTTCTTTCATACCAGTAACTGAAGAACCTTTGTAATGCAAATAATGACATAATTGTAAATGTAATGTGATTATTGAATTTAGTACAGTAATGCGTCACATTATTGTTGTACAGAAAGATGTAATGTGACTACCAAAAACTGGATGGGAGGCTATATACAATCTATGTCCTGGTGATTGCTTAGTACTGTCGAAAAGAGTGACTGTTGCTGCATCTGCAGGTACTTGACTGTGGGGTTGGTTCTATTTTACGGCTGATACGCCCAATAAACTTATTGATTTGGTTTATTTCTGTGATTTGTCACTTTTATGTACATATAGTTTTAGTTGTATCAGCCACTTGTCTGTGTGTGCATGTGAATTTACATTTATTGGGGATTTCCCGAAGGTTTGAATAAGTGGGTGTGCTTAAAGCCAGAGCTGTGTGCGTAAGATGACCATATTAGGAAGATCCACTCTCATTAACAGTAAACAGAGCCAAGAATTTAGAAACAAAACCAAACTAAACTATAAGAAGAGTGTTTAGAGCAGTCTGAAGTCTGAGCTTTTGGCTCACAGGGATTACTGGAACTGACCTCAATATTTGAAACCATTTTTAATAACATCCATCCATCCATTTTCTTAACCACTCAGTCAGTTAAGGGTCACTGGAGCCTATCCCAGCTGTCATCGGGTACCCTGGACAGGTCACCAGTCTATTGCAGGGCTAACACAGAGGAACAGACAATCATTCACACCCATGGGCAATTTAGAATCATCAATTAACCTAAAATGCTTGTGTTTGGACTGTGGGAAGAAGCCAGAGTACCTGGAGAGGCACAGGAAGAACATGCAAACTCCAGAGACATGCCCCAGGTGGTGGAACCAGGAAATCTCAACAGCACTAGCCACTGCACCACTGTGCCTCATAAACATGTTGTATGGCTATATTTTTCACACACACACACACACACACACACACACAGGTACTTGTTTAGAGATCTTTCTGAGGACAAAAATTCGCATAAAACTAGAGTTTTGAGGACCAACTGTGATTTGTGAGGACAAAATGCTGGTCCTCACAAATTTGAAGGCATGTTTGAGCATTTTTGAGGCTCAAAGTATGGTTTTAGGGTTAGGTTATGGTTAGGTTTAGGGTAAGGGTTAGGGTTAGACATTCATTTCTGATGGTTAGGGTTAGGGTAAGGGGCTAGGGAAAGCATTATGTTAATGGAGTTCCCCACTAAGATGTCAAAATGTGTGTGTGTGTGTGTGTATACATTACCATGCTTGTCCATGGAAACCCACGCCATGAAGCTCTGAGTGCAGAGTTTCTGTGCTGATGTTAATGCCAGAGGAGGTTTAGAACTCTGCAGTTACTGAGTCAGCTGAGCAGTATGTGCCTCAGCACTCAGCAACCCTGCTCTGTAACTTTATGTGGTCTGCCATTTTGTGGCTGAGTTGCTGTGGTTCCTAAATGTTTCCACTTACAGTACCACGCTTGAATTCAGTGAGCTCTTTAGAATGAAGCATTCTTTCAAAAATGTTTGTAAAGAGAGACTGCATGGCTAGGTGCTTGATTTTATATACCTGTGGCAATGGGATTCATAACACCTGAAGCAAAATAAAAAAAAAGATTAAGAGGTGCGGACCAATATTTTTGTCCATATAATGTATATGATACTGCAAAATAACCAAGTACCTGAAAATGGTACTGAATGTCACTCCCAAACTTCATGGCAATCCTGTAGTTTTGTCATTATAAGCAGTTATATGAAATTAGTGGTGGCCTCAAGGATGAAAAGGCATAATAAAAAGCATTAGGTGACATCATCTGTGAACCACACATTTCTATATGACATTTTATTCCAATCTATCCAGTCGATGTAGAAATATTTTCAGAATAAGTGAAAATTATCACCTGCGCTGAAGGGAAATTCGGGGATCACCCAACTCATTCCCATCCAAGAGCACCAAATACTGCCATCCTTGCATGCATCCATGCCTTAAAGCACCAGTAGGGGTAAGAGTGGATGCAGAGAACTAACAGCAGTGTTTTAAACAGTGATGAAGTCCACATAAGGAGGCAGGAAGGATGACTGTAAAATGCTGTAAATCACAAGTTTCTCACCCAGGAAACCACAGTTCATGTTCTGCACTTTGTTTCACTTGGTTTTCACATGCTGATTAGTGTCATTTTTTATTTTATTTATTTTTTTTACTTTTGCTTTCACTTATTGTTTGGTTGGTTTTAGGAAAAGACAATAGTTTAGTTTAGAATACACCCCTTCACAACATTAATCCTGCACATTGAAAACAATATGACTGGGTGGGAGTAACACCCATCTCTCTGTTTTAATAACCCAGTGCATCATGGCTTTGATATCAAAGGACACCTTGTGTGTATCTCTGAAGTACAAATGCCTTTGACAAAATGAAATTATTTTAAGCCCTTAGAAGAACAAGGTCTGGGTAGCAAAGTATGTATAGGCTTAATCTACTGTAAATGAACCTTAACCCGTCCCATAGCTGTTAATGTATTTTAGTGGTGGGCCAACTAACTAACTGGCAAATCAACATCGCTATCCCTAGAGCATAGCCACAAAAAGAGGAAAAGGTTAAAATTACCCCAAAGCTAGTAATGGAAACAGACTTTTTGATAACTTTTAGTGGTATTTTAACACTGATCTTCACTCTCAAAATGTTTTGTAGTTACATTCCGCTAGATTTCAGATAAAAACATCTTTCTGCAAATCAGTGGCTTTTATTTACCTGACCTGGGCTGCAAACTCAAAGCACCGTCTGCTTAAGTGGGCTGATGTTTACTAATTGTTTGTCAGAAGGGGCTCAGCTCCCAACAGTCAATCACTGGTCTGCCACCACGGGAGTAACAGCATGTTAACAGGATGCTCTGCTTTGATGCTCTGCAAATTACCTTGATTTTTTTTCTCTCTCTCTGACCTCTTTCAAATCCACACTGAGCCTGTGACAGGAATAGGAGGAGTTATAGAGCAAAAGGCTGCTCGATCAACGTAAATCCCCACCACACTCAGAGGTTGCAGGGTTCATCCATAATTCATGCTGGAAGACACTGAACAGATTGAATTGTCACAACTCAGGCTGGTACAGACGAGGAGAACGAGAAAGGAATGAGCCATTATCTCTCTGTAAGTCCTGAGGTGGAATAGAGAGAGCAGGATTAGCCCAGAGAGCAGTTCCAACACCTCCAAGTCCACTCTGTCCCTTAATGGGGCTAATCTTTGCCCACAGTGACCGATTACATGTTTGCATGTTGAACATGAGTATTCATACAGGCCAAGAGAGACACCCAGCTGGTTTATGATACCATGATTAGGGAGAATGCCAGTTAAGATTTAGTGAGATGATGCATTTAACAGTTCAGTCATGTGGTCAGGCTGGAAAATGTGTTGTTTTGAGATCTCTGTGCTGGTTTAGGCAACAGGATTAAATCAATAACAACTAATTTAAAATCAAAAACCACTGTCAAAAATGCTTAAAACTAAAAATACCAAGCCCCAGAGATACACATTAGAATTTATATATAAACACATGCATCATTTTCTACACAGAAACACATTTATAGCTGTGCTGCCATGCCTACAGGCTGTGATCTTCTATTATTAATTTATCATGTCAATTTATTATCTGCTTTCTAGCTCAGAAAAAAAGTTCCAGACTGCTTCTGTGAAATGTTATGTACTGGAAAGCTAGTAGGGTTTGGATGAAAACATGGACTGTATATAAAAAAATGCATGCGCCTCCATTTTCAAGCCTCATCTTTAACATTTTAGATATGGAAGGTCCAATTTGGTAACTCAAATTAGGGAGATGTAGCTGATAACTGTGTGCTAAGTCTTACCTCCAGTGTGTCAGACTATCTGGCAGCCAAAGCAGCCATGCCCACAACTTCAAGCCTGAATAGGTATCAAAATAGATAAGTTATTAAAAATTTGTTTTTAAAAACACCCACTGCATAGTTGTTATGAAGGAAAAAAAATACCCAAAGAGGCCAGAATTATTTCTGTTCCAGGCTAAACATATTTTAACATGGCAGTTTATGGGGACTGACTCACTTTCAGAGCCGGAATCATGTGGCCTTTAGAGGAACTGCACTTTTGTGTGTGCTTCATTTTTCATCCCCAGAGGTTGCTGCTTGGGTGAAAAGCATGTTTACGGTTTCTCAAAGCACCATTAATCTGTTATTAACATAGAGTGTACTGTATATAGAAGATGGGCATAGCTTCTGGGTTGGAAAAGTGAAGCCAAACCTGAATTCTTTCTAATGGCCAGCAGGTGGAGTTTCCTCTGGTTGCAAAAAGAAGTCAGATTATAAGGGAAATCAACCCTACTGAGCTGTTAATGTATGGCCTCAGTAAACCATTTCCTGGTGAGTTTATGAGCTCAAATCACTTCTTTTTAAATATAATAAGATGTTTATTTAGTAGATGTAGAATAAAATGCATGGTTAAAAGGGATGTGATTTAGGGTGGGCCTATCTTGCGATTGTGATAGTCGCCACCATATGAGCATATCTGGTTTCAAAACACCAAAATGGTGACAGTCAATTGACTCATCTCAAGACCTACTTGGAAATTCTTTTAACAATGCTGGAGATCACGGTGTCCATCTTCTGTATACAGTCTGTGTTTGTGTTTTATGTTGCATTCCTGCTGCAGCTCATGGTGTCTAATGGTGAAGCCTATATTAAAATATAGAAAAAAAACCCCAAAACAAATGCGATGTATACATTTGTTCTTTATAAAATGAATTGAAAATAAAAATACAAATTAATAATGGAAAAAAATAATGGGTTAATACGTTTTAAGTCCTTGACCTTCATTTGCTGTACTGTTCTCATGTGACTTTTACAATATCCAACATCTGTTTATAATCCCATTAAAGTCTTACAGCAATCCCTGAAGGCTTGTACATGGTGTTTGTAAGGACTGTGTGTGTGTGTGTGTGTGTGTGTGTGTGAATGGACCTTGATTTCCCAGACTTGCAGATGCTGTACCTAGTATTCACCAGCCTATTAAACCTATATGAACATCGATGCACCTGAAATGCCAGTCTATGCCAGTTTCTAATGGACATTCTGCTCTGCGTGAGTGATTGAACATATGTTGTTATGTTTCATTTTGATCCCCTGGTGTGGAGCAAGGTCTCTGCTTTCCCCTGCAGTGAAACCAATCAATGACAGCTCAGTGATCGACAGGTGCACTGCAGTAAAAATGTAAAGTGTGTTACTGACACAGCATGTTAAACATGTTCCTGGATGTGAAGCAGCAGCCTTTGCAAATGAATGCCTCGAGTTGGGGTTTGTCTAGTGCTGGCTTCACAAAAACACTGTGAGGAAAAACTCAACTTTTCAACTCTCAACTTGAAGAAATACAAAGTCAATAACATATTTTTGCAGCAAGAAGTTATGTTATGTTAATGTGTGTTTTGCCCGTTATGTGGTGTACTTTTCAATGAAAAACTGTCCGCACTATGACAAAAACTAAAGGAGTGTGCAAACAGGCAATCACAGTTCAGTGACTTTATTTTAATGGGTAGGCAGAAAACATGACCAAATTACTAAGTGACAAAAGCATAACAACACAAGGAGCAATGACAGAAAAATCTGATAACCAAATTTGACAAGAAGAAAGGCACATGAAAGAAGCCTGAAGGAGGAATGGTGACTGGAACTGGGAGGAAATTCGATATTAGAAAACTATTTTGGCACAGAAGGAATCATGGCATGAAGATGAGCCACGTAGCAAACGGTAGGTAAAAAGGAGACCTTTCATATATCATAACCTGTTCTGACCAGCCACCTATCCCATATATAACCCTTTAAATGCACTTTTTGAAGTTTTCTCCAGTGAATTATCATAAAACCGATCAAACATCCAGGGTACCAGTGCTTTTTTCTTTTCCTCTATGTCATAGACATGAAATTGGTGCAGTTTTGTTATTGAAGCTTTGATATACAGTGCTTAACAAATTTATTAGACCATCTGTCATACAAATGAGAAAGACCATCCAGCATCATGAAGTGGTTTAATGTGGACTCTTTCCTTTTCAGTGAGTTCTCAGCATTTTGCCATTTTGAACAGGAGTGAGGAATTGACTGTAATTTGGCATCTTAATCAAAAAATAATAATGTGCTTTACTATTTTTTCTGCTTTTTTGTAAAACAGTAAAATTCATGCATAACAACAATAATTATGTTTTAGCATTAAAAATATGATTTCAGTTAAAGAGCTTGCACATACCATCCAGCATCATGAAGTCCTTTAATGTGGACTCTTTCCTTTTCAGTGAGCTCTCGATGTTTTACCATTTTGAACAGGAGTGAGGAATTTCAAACTGAATTCACGTTTTTATACCCAAATTTGAGTCGGCACACTGGACTTCTCTGAGAAGTCAGAAGTTAATCAAGCAGAACATTCAACCACTAAAACTAATGTTTCTGT
The DNA here is from genome assembly GCA_015106735.1 of Paratilapia polleni. NCBI lineage: Eukaryota > Metazoa > Chordata > Actinopteri > Cichliformes > Cichlidae > Paratilapia > Paratilapia polleni. The sequence goes on from VUQI01059029.1 coordinate 11,119, forward strand.
TCAAGAATACAAGTAAATAACTGTAATTTGGCATCTTAATCAAAAATAATAATGTGCTTTACTATTTGTTTCTGCTTTATTTGCGAAACAGTAATTTTGCAAATTCATGTATAACAACAATAATTATATTTTAGCATTAAAAATATTTTGATTAAAGATCTCGCGCATACTGGTGGATTAACTATTACAGAAACATTAAAAAATGATTTTGGTAAATACTGTTAATTTAGGGCAGCTGTGTCATAAACCTTACAGTGGGTGGTGGTCTTATAAATTTGTTAAACACTGTATTCCACGATAGCATGAAAAAAAAATCATGCCTAACAAAAACAAGATTTTTTTCTTTAGATTGCAACACTTGGTGTTAGTCTAAAATTGCTTTTGTTGCAGCTTTTAAGAGAGCCAAAAAGTGGTTTTCAGCCCCGAAAATGTCATGCAGCTGTCTGGTGTACTTATGAAGTTATAAGGGCTTGAAATGCTGGGAAAAATAAGGCAACATACAAAAGTGACACATTTTGACCCAACCCTATGTACTGTGAGGGCCTGTAACTTGGAAGATTTTCATAGTATGAGGGTAAAATTTTGGATGGCTCTATATTTAATTTATTATACGAGAAAAAAAAAATCAGCTAATTCTGACTGGGTCTGGCAGGAGCTTTCTCAGACTTGACAGATTTTATAAAGCCTAATTTATAAAGCCCAAATATGTCTTTCCACTGCTATGACTTCTGTTTCACTCAACAATATCCATCCATTGCATCTACAGCATTGTAAAAGTTAGTGACTGATCAAGGTTATAGCAAATAAAATATGATTAAGTGTAACTGAAAATAATGAGAAATGATCCTGATTGTGGTTCACACTAGGGTGTATGTTAATTCCAGGTCTGTGAGAGGACAAAAACTGTGGTCACCACCATGAATGTCTGACCCATTTCACGCTACCACCTTGACCTCCATAACCCCAATTGTTACCTTGCTACATATATTATACTATATAGGTAAATTATACTATTGGTCTATGTTCATGTGCTTGTGGAAAGATCTAATGTCAGGCTAAATTATGGATACTTACTGCATTAAGATGCTCCTCAGATGGGTACTGATCTGGGAGGTTGTCCTTCCTAATTTGGTTATGAAAGTGGTTTTAAGTAATAACTTAGAGACAGCACAGCACAGATAACAGCATCTGATTTTCATTTTTCTCAGTCAGAAATGAATTTTTACAATTAGTCTTACACCACATGAATGCACTGTAAATTCCTTACAATTTTTAGAGAACATGAAAAAATCTTTAATTTAATTTCTTACCTTCTAATCATCTGTAAGCTTCAGTTCATGTTTGGATGTCTGGTAGTTAACTGTCATTTAGAAAAATGCCTGATCCAGTGTCCAAAATCTGTGAATCCAGTGACACTTTATATTATTTATATTATAAAATTAAACAGCTAGATTAACACTGAGCATTTTAAGAACATTAAAGAATAGATTGTGGGAATTTGAGGATGTGGATTTTTTTTCTTTTTTACTGTGCAAAACCACCAGACTCAGTTTACTGTGTAAGAAAACACAAAATATATATTAAAAATTAATTCATTTATACACACACACATACACACACACACACAATCCTCAGAGTTGGGGAACATTGTCAGAGCAGAAGGCAGCAAGTTTTCTTCCAGGATAACCTTGTACGTGGCTTGATTCATGCGAAGAGCCAGGCTAAAGTTTGCAAAATACCATAAGGATTGGACAATAGCGGACTGGAGTAAAGTCATCTTCTCTGATGAGTCGAATTTCCAGCTTTGTCCAACAGCTGGTCGTCTAATGGTTAGACGGAGACCTGGAGAGGCCTACAAGCCACAATGTGTTGCACCCACTGTGAAATTTGGTGGAGGATCAGTGATGATCTGGGGATGCTTCAGTAAGGCTGGAGTCGGGCAGATTTGTCTTTGCGAAGGACGCATGACTCAAGCCACGTACAAGGTTATCCTGGAAGAAAACTTGCTGCCTTCTGCTCTGACAATGTTCCCCAACTCTGAGGATTGGTTTTTCCAGCAGGACAATGCTCCATGCCACACAGCTAGGTCGATCAAGGTGTGGATGAAGGACCACCAGATCAAGACCTTATCATGGCCAGCCCTATCTCCAGACCTGAAC
>VUQI01059038.1:0-26812 GCA_015106735.1 Paratilapia polleni
TTTCGTCCTTGCTTCCCACTTTTATTGCTTTTCCTTCTTGTTTGCTCCACCAAAGTGTCTCTTTCCATTTTTTCTTTCTCCCTTCTCCCTTTTCTTGCTTTTCTTTTTTTTTTTTTTTTTCTTTACATCATTCCTTCCTTCCCCTTTTTTCCACTTACTGTTTCCTTTTTTTCTTTGTTTCAAATTTATTTCCTTCTTTTAGTTTTTCAGAAATCTCCTTTTTCATCTTTCTTTCATTTTGTTTTTGCTTTTTCTTTTTACATTTCATGCCACATTCTTTACTTTCTTTTTTGTCACAATTTTACTTGTGCTTTGTTTTCTTCCATCTTTTGGTTTCTTTGTTGTTTCTTCCTTCTGTCTCTCTTTTTACGGTCCATTAAACCGTTCTTGCTTTGCCTACAGTTTCTTTATTATTACTCTTCTTGCTTCTTATTTTTACTACCCAAGCCTTTGCTGTCCGATCACTATTTCCTTTTCCATCGCTCACTTCACTTGTTTTAATCCCTAATCCTCCCGTCTCTCATCTAAATAAATAATTTTCACATTCTTTCAACTGCAACATTTCACCTGCTCACCATTTTGGACATCCTTGTTTATAACAGCAAAAAGAAAACCCACAAAGACGCACACAGAAGATGAGTCATTCCCTGCTCTGATGGAGCACCCATTAACCCACAGCACCCTCTGCCTCCAAATACAAATAATCAGCCCTGATGTGCGATTGCGTCCTCCCACTGCCATAATTGTAGATAATTGTTGGACCTAATTTGGACCAATTCACCCTATTGCTAAACTCTCTCTTACATCTAATCCACCCTTCTGGCACTGGTAATGTACACAGTGTTTGGATGTCAGACCTGCTGACTGATAGAGTCTCCAAAGAGCACAAGTAAACACTGGATAAGGCCAGAAGGCTTTTTTGCTTAGTCTATAGGTAGAAATTAAAGGGTCTATATAAGAGATTTTGAACATTAATATAACAGCAAACAACTATTTGTAAAAAATAAAATGGGGTAATGGCGTCCAAAACGGTGAATGAAGTCACGCACCCACTGTGTGCATTGTAATCTGAGCTTCTCTGTTCTATGTTTTGGTAGCTGGTCCGGCTGCACATGCATGTTAGTGCATGTGAATTGCCTTTGCCATATTTATTAAGAGAATCAAGAGCGATTTCCGACATCAATGAAACTGAGATGGGAGAGGTCCAGAGCAGTAAGAATAAAGACTCAAATTATTTAAAAATATTTAGTGTATTTTATATTTTTCTCTATTCATGTGCACTTGTTTTATTTCAGCTAAGTGTAAGAGTCTTCTGTTGTTTCGCTGCTCTCCTTTGCTCTCTGTTTTTCTGTGTGCCCATGACACATGTGAGCAGAGGAGAGACAGATAAAAATGAACTCAAATTGATGACAGCTCATAATTTAAATCATTATTGTAAATGCAATAAAAGCTTCACAACAAATGTTAATTGGTCTAAACGTCTGTAAGCCAGGCTACCTGCGCTGACGCCGTTGGTGGTCGGTTAGCAACTCATAGCCATTGAAGGTACTGTACCGTGCTAGGGCGGGCTAATGGTTGGGGCTGGATTTTAAGCATGTTTGTGCAGGTGTACACAACCTTTCTAGTTGTAAATGAAAAGGGCGAGGAGGTGTGGTTGAAGTACATGCTTCTTTTGTTCTGATGTGCTGGTGCGATTAATTCTGAATGCCGTACAAAGCACCAGGGAGTCATGTTTGCCTTTCACATTTGAACTGATACTGGCATCAGTAGCTGGAATTCAGTACTGGTACTCAGCGGTACCTTTTTTGGTACTTTACTTGGTTTGCAATAATAAATTCAAATTTTTCTCTTACAAAATAAGTCCATACTTCTCAGGTGAAACATTTTGGTATTTATTTACTAGATTTTTGCTGTCTGATAATGTCTGTGATGTCACTGTCACAGTGTTTGCATAGGAAAATATTAAATAGTAATGTTTTCTATTATTGATTATGGTTACATACTAAGGTTTTGGACATACTATCGCACATAAAATGTTTGTTTACTGTAAATGGCACGTTGATAATACATTTTACTGCAACGCATTTTACAGACTTGCTAAGTTAGCTGCAGGTTCTTCCCTGAATTTGGCTTTGAGGCTATCAAATATGATACACTCTTCAGCTTTTAGACATATTTTGTGTTTGATGCGGTGTCTCAGATTAGATGTGTTGCCATGGCCAGCTTTGCACTTTGCGCTACAAATGTTGCAAAGAGCGTTGCCTGCATCGACTTTTGAAAAGTGTAACCATACCTGAGATTGCTTTCTGCTTGCCGCCATCATTGCCCTGTGTGTTTGTTTGTTGCTCTTCAACATGTAGCGAGTGATGTCACATGGTCTGTAATTCAGTCGGCACCCTGAAAAGTACCAAGTTCAGTACCCAGCCTATTAGCCAATAGCTGGTTTAAGTACACCATCCAGCTAAAGAGACAGATGTTCCCTTCAGGAGTTGGTAGAGACCAAAATCAGAGCTAAAAAAAAACGTGTGAATATTGGATTTCATCCACTGAACATTCATCAGGTCAACACAAACACCAAGTGAACTCTAAATGGATATAAATATGGCTTTGTGGCTATTAATAACAAATCAGGTTTTGTGTTTTGTTTTATTTCTTTTCAAGGCAATTTTCTTCCCTCTAGTGGTCAAAAATCTTTTTAACAGTACAGACTGAAGATGGAGTTCAGTATGTCCTCTTTGAAAGACTTTTCTGGCAAAACATGTTTGAGAAATTTTTTTTAAATCACAAGGTAATCATGGCCAAGTTACTTGCTTTGGAGTTTAGGATTTTACATTCAAAACATTTGTTTAAAAAAAAAGGCTCATATTCATCTCTTTTGCTTTTTATTCTTCTTTTTTTCTTCATCGAATGTCAAAGAAGGAATACCAAAAGGAAAAAAAAGACTTTCAAGTACATTTTATTCCTAATATTTTACAAGGAGTGTTTTTCCACTGTGCCATTACACACATTTAAGTGCAGGCTTTGAGTGACTGCTCCAGTAATAATACTGTAGGACATGACTCAGTAGTACTTTTGAATCCAATTTTGAATTTGGCTCTTTCTTTCTTTCTCTGCATTGGATTCTGCTGCTCACAGGCATTACCTCTTCTGTGGCAAAGAAAAACCTTGATTTGAGCATATTAAGTAAAACCCTCCCTTCATCTGCAGCGAGCTGTGGCAGATCTTCACAATATTGCCACTCAGCACCAGGTGCAGTGGTTCACCAAAGTACCACCATGCAGCCCCAGACCTGTCCACATTTGTACACCCTGGGTAGCTACTCGAGGCTGCATCGTGCAGGGCATCAGATGAAGCTTCACATCGACTGACTGAATCTCCATTTCCACCAGGTTGTTTCAGACGTAGCTGTCAGCGAGATCCCACGTCCTGCTGAGTCTCATTTTTAAGGCAAGCCTCAGCTGTGTGTGGAGCAGTGACAGCTTGGAGGGGGAGAAATGTGGAATTCATCTAGCCCTCAGGAACAGTCAGCTCAGAGGGATGGAGAAAACATGTAGGAGTGGGTACGGGGGCTGGAGAAGACAGCACGATAAAAGAAATACAATAGAGTGAAACCTGCCAATTTCTACTGTTGTATGGTAACTGAACACCAACACGCAACACTGAATGGAAGTTATTCCCCCGCAGTGCTGATCCCTCTCACCACTTTTTAGTGCTGCAACATTTGCCTGTTTGCATTCCAGGACAAACATGATCAACAGCAATTTTGTTGCCTTTAAGTGCTGCAATAGATAATAAGATTCAATCAAAACACATAAAAACAATTCACTCTGTTATAGTGGCCATGAAATCCAAGAGTTCTCTTCCACTTTACTAACTGAAGTCTTGAAACTAAACTGCAGAGGGAAAAAAAGATAAAAAAAAAACTTAAAAAAACTGATTAGTAATATGTACTCTATTTATAGGTTTGATGATCTTGTAAACCTCTGCTTTTCACTGGCATTTCAAGTTTGTCATTTTATTTTAGCCAAATGCAACATTTCAAAGTGATCTCTTGGCCTCAAGAAAACAATATATGTACAATTTTACAATTACAATTCAGTGTAGGGGCTCAAAAGAAACCAAGTTATGTGTTAAACCAAAGCTGCAGCACTGAAAATGGTGCAAAATAAACCCAAAAGCTGATTTAATTACATAGAGGAGAAAAATGTGAATTTCCCCCTGGAGAACTAATTTAATCTAATCTAAAATACATACATCTTTGATAATTACCATGAAACAATCTAACCAATGTTTAAAATCTTTTACAGTAATATATGATAGCTGCTGAATTAGAGGTATGTTAAACACAAGACAGCATTTGGTAAAACTTTCCAGAGTCAATTTTAACAGAAGAAATTCAGAATTTTCTGCTATATTAGACTTTTATTTGATTAACATAAGCTTTGGTGCACAAATGCAGGTAATTTGTACACACCAACACCCTACCTGAAAACTTAATTTGCATGTAGTGCTTTAAAACAAACAAACAAAAACTCACACCAGGATGTCACTGAAAGCAGCATAAAGACTAATCGATAATCATCCATCTCCGACTGTGCCTGTACCTAAAGGCATCATGAACAGCAAGAGGAGCAGGCGTTACTGAATTCCCCCCTCTGGACTTTCCCAAGATGACTCTATGATGTCTGGAAGCCTCCTCCAGACCACCAAAATCACAGCTTAACCTCCCAATTTCTTTATAAACTCTCTCCATGATGTTTACACTGCAAACTCTCAACAATGTGATTGTTTCAACATCCATCTGTTACTGTAGTTTGATGACTCTTCAGAGGAAGCATAATCTGTGTACTATAGCACATTTTATTGCAGCTTGAATGTGACACAACAAACTCACACGCAGTTGTTTGCATTTGGTGGTTTGACTGGGGAGTATTTGTTTTAAATCCACCATGAAATTCAAAAGTAATCTCCACCAGATGGCACTATTGTCCACAGATGTCTGGGTTCAGGTGCTCTAATGTGAAGCGACTTCATGTGCCGCTAACATTCATGTTGCATGAACTAGTGGGAAGAAATCAAAGCATTGCAACAGCTGCTTTATGGTTTTCACTACAGCAAAACAAACAGATGCTAAATCCAACAAATCAGAGTTTGTTTTACAGTCCAGGATGGCAGACATTGTGGGTTTGCAGTGACTTAACAAGGTCAGATTCTTGAACACCTTCCCTCCTGTATTCATGCCAGCATTATTATACTTGGCATCCCACCTCATGAAGCTTCCTGACCTGTCCAAACTCCTCTCCTTTGGTCTGCTCTTTTGACCCCCTCGCTCTGTTTGTTTTCTAGTATCCAGGAAGAAGAGCTTTTTTTGTGTGTGTGTGGTTTCTCTCTCTCTGTGCCCTGTGTTTGGCTTTGCAGGAATACAGCTGTCACTTTTACTGTGATCCAGATTTGGGAATCCTATGACCTGGATGAGCTGAGACACCTGGAACTTAAATTTACAGATGTCCTATTTCTTGTCAAACACCTACAGACACTAAAGGAAAAATCTGGTTGTTCAGAAGAGTGCAAGGCAATAATCAGAGCTGTGGTTAGCTCAGCTGGCTGACCTACAGACAGTCAAACTGTGGGATCTGGATTTGGTCTTCCTCTCTATGCAGCACCAGCAGTGGCGCTATCTAAACAGCATGAGCCAAGGTTTGTGTCTCTGGTTAGCATTACGCTAACCCGACTCAGACAGAGAGCACATTACAGCAGCTACAACAACCAGAACTCACCCAGTCTGGCAGCACCTACAGCCACAGCATTAGAGGTTAGTCACAGGCTGAGGAAATTACAGACGTGGATACGTTTTCTTCTAAGTTTTAAAAAAAATGATATGTGTTGCAAAGGAAATTTGAAATAGATGATGACAAACTCTAAGAAAATAAGACAATCTCAGGTTGAAGGAGTGTTTTTAGGCCTTCAGTGAAGATTTGACAGCAGAGAGGTGAGAGCTAATGAGGACAAAGAGCTTTTCTATCCACTTAGTAAAATATCTTTACAAGTTCCAGTTCAAATATCATCACAAAAGTTCATATAATAAACCAATCAGAGAAGCATAACACAACTGAGACTTACTTCATATCCTAAATGCTGAATTACTGCCGTTGTTACCTTGTTCTGTTTGTCTGCCTTATCCCTTGTCTGCATCAGTTATTGTTCTATACATATCCATTTAACTGAGAGGGACAGTGGTCATCAAATAACACTCTGAATTAGCCTACAGGGTTTTTAACTGCTACTAATGTTAAAAAGATACACTTCAAGGGCATCATACTTAAATGGCACATTTTGCACACTACACATTCACCAAGTAAACAGTGTCATATAATATACCTCAGAAATTAGCCTTGGATAATAACAAGGTCCAGTCCTTTCAAAAATACCACAAAACGCTGTAGTTACAGATTAAAATGACTTTAAAATCCTCTTCCAGTATCTCAGCAATAAAAACTCCCTGGTTCTGACCACAGTGAAGACGAAGGAGATGATTCTGGAAGGTCTATGGGCCCCCTTCAACATTTGAGGAAAGGACATTGAGGTGACATTGAGGTGACATTGTGGTTATAAATATTTTGGTGGTCACCGTGATGGTAGACTGGACTGGTCAGTGAACACAGATGTCCTCTACAGGAAGGAGCATAGCAGGCTATTTTTCCTCAGAAGGCTCGGATCTTTCAATGTATGCGATGAAATGCTGTTTTTATTCCGTCAGACTGTTGTTGCTACTGTCCTCTTTTTTGCTGCTGTGTGTTGGGGAGGCAGTATGACTTAACACTAAGAAGCTGGACAAGCTGACGAAGAAGGCTGGTGTGGTAACGGGCAGGGCTGTGGACTCACTGGGAATTGTGGTGGAAAGGTGTAGGGAGAAGAAGGTACAGACCGACTCTGAGAACAGCAGTCACCCTCTCCACAGTATTATAGCGGGTCAGAGAAGTAAATGTGACAGTCGTCTTCTCTCACTACACTGCAGAAAAGAACACTTTAGAAGATCATTTGTTCCTACTGCCGTGAGATTTTATAATGTTTATTTATTTGTTTATCTTTTGGTTTTTATAATACTTTTTAACTGTTTTTATTATGTGTGTAAGCTACTGAACACCTGAATTTCCCTGAGGGGGAGGAATAAAGTATCTATCTATCTGTGTTTGCAGTCCATCTCCATTTGTCAGCGAAGCAGGTACTAATCCTCTTTTCTGCAGACACAAAACTAAATCCAATGTGTCCCCCTAGTGATTGAAGAATATCTGAGCACCCATGCTGAAACAGTCTTAAAGTTTAATCACTCTGCCCTCCAGGTGTCAGCATACTCAAAGAAATTCAGTACGTACCCATCAGTCATTCTGTCCTCCCATCCAGTCTTGACTTCTCCCTCCTGCAGTTTCAGTGTCACTCAGGGTGACTTTTTACAGTCTCACCCCCTTTTCCTCCCACTATAAGCTGAAAACCCTTCTTTTTATGTGTTTCACCACAGCTGAATCATTTGGCCTTTCCCCATAGTTTCATCCTATTGTATTGTGTTTCTGTTTCAAAAGAACAAAAGGAAACATCTTTTTTTTTTAAGTTTGTGTAGGGACTGAACTGGAATTGGGCCAAAATGTCTCCTGAGATGGTTTGTGACAAGTGGTGGTGATATATTAGGAGGAGACTGAATTGTCAGTTCTTGAAGTTGATGTAAATATTTTGTAAGGTTTTGACCAAGAGGAGACAGTACACAACAACTTAACTTTACCACTTGAAGTTATTCATACATGCATGTATGAATAACAGCATAACATCTATCTACAGCCATAAAAGTATTACTGATATGCATACAGTAGAAGCACTTCAGCATTTTCAGACCAAAGCATTATTCGATAAAATGCATGCTTGACATTTGCTGTAACCAAAACTGAAGAACTTGATAAAATGTAACTGATTTTTACTGCTACAGAAACAAACTGACATCATAACGATCACCTTATAAGGTATAAAAATATAATTAAATTTCCAGTAGAGAGCCCATTCAGAGAGAGCGTAACCCAGGTTATTTTGCTATAACTACAAAGCAATTAAAAAAAGTTACAGTTTTAAAAAGAGGACAGATATAACAATACACTCACTCAGTGTGTGTGTGTGTGTGTGTGTGACATTGTGCCTGTTTGAAACATGGTCGTGGAAAACAGGAAGATTGTGCAGATTTCTCAAAAAACAAACAAACAGAAAAAAAGCAATCATCATCACAGGTGAGTGATCATTTTTCACAGGAAACCACACGCCAACTCTCATTTTTTGCACACATCTTCAAAGTCCTGTTTAAGGGTTAAAACTTGGTTTTAGAGTTAAAGTTAGAACTAGGTTTAGGTTATTGTAAGAGAGCGGCATCGCACCTCTTCAGGACCCACAGCAATAAACCTGCCCAGTCTGAAGTGTTGAGATAAGCGAAGCAAAGATGAAGGGATGGACAGATGGGGGATTTCTTTAAATTATTAGTAGCACTGTGTCATTAGTGCATCTGGGCATTCAGCAGATTTCTGTTCTGCTTCTGTTTGTCTGATGAACAACAGATTATTCAGTTATTCTGGTCTCTACATGCAAATTTTATCTGTATGCAGTTTGATTTTTGGTGTTTTGTTTTTTCCACTGAAAAAGGCTGCCTGCTTGTGCTGGTGGATATTAAGTTGATTGATGAGTGCAAGCTGGAGTGAACCAAAAAAGTAGAGTTAGGAGATGTAAAAGTAGAACTCTCCACAGAGGTGAAGGCAACTGCAAAAAAACAGGTAGTAATTCTTTATGGATTATTATCTAAGAAGAAAGGGGATTGTTGCCTCAGTTTACATATATTATAAATGTTAAACAAAGGTTTAAACAAGTTAATACAGCACTTTTAACAACCTTAAATCTACTTAAGGAAGAAAACTGTATCTAAGGGGTTCATTCTGTCATACTGTTCATATACATAATTATGCTGATCAGGCCCAGATCTCAACACATATTAATATTTATGGGATCTCTGCATGTGTTTAACAGCATTATCCACCACCAAAACACCAAAAAGTGAATATCTTCCAGAAGATTTCTGTTCATCCCATAATTTGAGCTCCAGAGACGAGTATGGGTTTGACTTTTTGTACTTGTTGCACTATACGTAGCTTGCAGCTCTCATCACATGTCACTGTGGGTTACCATCTCCACAGAATTCCCTGAAATATAAGTATATGTTTGGAGGAGTTCATTACAGGGATCTGAACGTGAAGACGGAGCTTCTCTTGCCTCAGGCGACTCTCTATCAACAGCTGGAATTCCACCGAGCTGTAGAGGAAGGAGAAATGCAGGAAACTGGAGATGCCCTGGAAGTGTGAGAAGTGTACGCAAAGCGACGAGGCCTTTGTGGCGATCTTAGGAATGTTCCGGCATCAACACTCTTTAAAGGCTCTTTGATGTCCAAGGTTGTTTTTCCCTTCTCACCACTCCTGTGACCAAAAAAATGAGCCTGAGAATGACTCATGTATATATGAGCATCCTTTGTGATTGAACACACACCCATGGAAACTTTAATGAGTCATTTGTTAAATAATATATTGGCATTTTGATCTCCTTTATCACCGAAGTTTTTATGTAATTTACTTCCTACTGTCGCTCATTGCGCATTTTGTAACTCAACTCTATCTCTCAAACTGTGGTTACTGTGTTTATTATTTTACATTTAACATTTATCAGAAATATAGTAAAGTGGCTAGCAGTGATTATCCTCCTATAAAAGACCTTTTCCCTAGTTGTCACAGTAGAGAAAGCACAGGTGGAACTGACAACAGCCCAGTTCCACTCAGTATCCCAGTGAACCTGCATGCACAAAAACACGACCTGTCCTTTGTGGAATGCAGTCATCATTAATACTCCTGTGAGAAATCTAAATCCCAGTTCCAATCCCGACCCTACACCCTTTCATTCTGCTTGTGTACTTTTGTTGGGGGTCCACCACATTAGGTGCTCCTCCAAACCAACTAGCCATAAGTGGAAGTGGGTTTAAAGCCCTCCAGCACTGAGTCTGCACCAATGTAATGTCCAATATGGAGGAAACTCCATGCACATGCACAAAGTGAATTTTGAGTGATTATTTCAGAATGTTCAAAGTAACAGACAAAATGAAATGGCTTTCATGGTAAGCAGTTCATAAGTTATTTATTCATTTTGGATGGTGTAAATGCAGATATTAAAGAACAAGAGACAAAAATTGTGGAAGCATTTCTCAACTGCTGTGAATGCCTGAATGAAACTGAAACAGAATGGGCACATTTTTCAATAAGTGATGAACATGTTCTTAATACGTCCATCTAATAGCAACATAAAATGCAGAAGGCGCTAATAACAAGTTCCTGCTTCCATCAGAGAATTGCATTATTTCTACCCTACCTATTGATTAATACTCCCTGTAGCAGCAGCACATGAGGTTACACTCATTATGGAGTTTTTTTTAAACAATGTGTGTACATTGTTTATCTGGGGGAAGGAAAGGCAGTAGGATGCACTATAGAAGATGTCATGCTGGGAATTTTTGGGTCCTGGCATTCACATGGCTATGACTCCACAGACCAACTACATAAACATTGTTTTTGACTGTGCACCATCCTGATGGGGAATTGGCTTCTTTCAGCATGGTAATACACCCTGCTCCACTGCAAATATTGATGGTTTGAGAAACATTACCAAAAATTCAAGGTGTTCACCTGGCCTCCAAATTCCCCTGATCTCAATCTAATGAAGCATCTCGGAAGATATGCAGAACAAACATGCCTGATCCATGGAAGCCCCACCTTGCATCTCACAGGATTTAAAGGATCTGTTGCTTAAATTTTGTTTCTTGATACCAAAGGGCACCTTCAGAGGTCTCACTGAGTCCATGCCCCAACAGGTCTGAACTATTTGGTGCTACGAGGTAAGCCTACAGGTGGTTTTACTGATGTGGCTGATCGGTGTAAAGGCTGGTGTTGTTGGTTAATCTTAGATATGATTTTAAATAAGAACAAAGCAAAGACGGAATGAAAGCGGAGCAAAGTCAGGAAACATTTTTTAGGGTGTTTCAGGACAGAAACCAAATATGAACCAGCACAAACACAAATCTGGCCCAGACTGATGAAAGCTGCCCTGTGTGTGCAGTGAGACGGATTGGGGAAATCAGCTGCAGCTGTGAAGACAGGTGAGTGGTCAGGTGATCTCCAAGGGAGGGAAACCAGAGGCAAACTTCACCCTGGAAACGGGAAGAGAGAGTCATCATGACAAGATGAGGCAAGACGCACAGTAAAGCGAAACCTCTAAACAAAACTGAGTTTAGTATAACTATAGTATATTGGTACACATTTAGTACATCTAACGAAGGCATGCAAAATTTTGCCTTCATAATATGACTATTTGCTGAGTTTTAGACCCTTTAAGTGCATTTAATTGAGCACTTTAAAATTTCTGTTATATTTTCCAGCATTTTTGTCACCTCACCTTTACAAGTACAGGAGATGGCCACATTTGAGGTCTGTTCAACACTGCAAACAAATCGATTTTGTGCCCATTTCAAGTGTAACAATCTAAAGCCAAAATCACTTGTATTCAGTGCAATGTGCTCATCTGCTGCTCTATTGATCCCTCTGTGATCCAGGACCCTCTGTGTGCTCAAAGTGCAGGGATTTTGAGAAACCTAAAGTAGTCTGATCAATGTGATATGTCCAAAGTATTATAAAAGAACATGTGAACACCAGTGTTATCCATGTTACAGCCATAAGCATACACAAGTGTTAAAATATGACTATATTAGAAAATTATTTTGACACATAAGGAATCACAGCTAGAAGATGAGTCTGATATCAAAATGTAGGCCAAAAAGGCACCTTTCATTTTGAGCAGCCACCTATCCCACATGGTGATATGACCCTTGAAAATCTACTTTTTGAAGTTTTTTCCACTGAATTACCAGAAAACAAATAGAACATCCAGGGTACCAGAGTTTGTTGCACCGTGTCCCACACAATAAATTGCAGTCTTGCTATTGACACTATGATATCGAGCTTCATTATAAAAAAACAAATCATGCTCAACACGAGATTTTGGCTTTAGATTGTGATACTTGGAGTGGATGTAAAATTGATTTGGTTGCCATTTTTAACAGAGTTTAAATGTGTTTTTCAACCCTAAAAATTTCATGTGTCTGTCTGTTGTACTTATGAAGTTGCGAGGGCTAAAAGATGTTGTAAAAAGCAATGTGAATTAAAAGGGCGGTTTTAACCCACCTCATGTACTTTGAGGGTCTGTAACTTGGTTGATTTTTATCGATACCTGCTCTGTTCTGTGCTGTGGTCTTACTGCTGCTCTCACTCCTTTCAGCTCTTTGTTTACACACTGAAGTGCAGGGAGGTCCCAGAGCAGAGCCATACCACCCAATAAACAAATAACCGAAAATGGAAATCAAAGTCTTGTGACCACAAGGGTCCTGACTAAAATAGTGGTATTTACATGTATACTTTGTCATTGTGGTAACTTCAGGCGAGTGAAATAATAACATAACTTTAATGAATTCTAATCAATTCTAAAATCTCTCCAAGAACAACAGCTTCCACCAGCTCACCAGAGTTGGCTCACTGAAGGAAACAGGAACCACTTCTGCACTAAGCTGCTTCACTGGAGGGCCTGAATGCATGGTGAGTTAGCATAGACTGGTGGGCAGCTGAAGTGCCCGTGAGCATGACTCAGCATGGAAAAACGACCACTATTTGTCACATTTAGTTTTATTGAAGTACAAAAATATTAGCAGCTCCACATTCATGTTTCAGTCATGAACAGCTTTATCCAGTGGTAAAAACAGCGAACTTGACACCCAGTTTTTTTGGCATACGTGCTGCAGTTCACATTTCCGCAGTAATAATTCAAAGTGATGCGGCCTGTCATTGCATGTCTGTGACAACCACAGCAAAATCACTCTTAAAGCGATTAAAAAACCAGCGCTGAACTGATCCGACTAACAAGAATCGCCTGTGCAGCCGAAGCTTGACATATCTTAATCGTTAGTGCAACACAGCAGCGCTGTTTGTTTGTGGGGCAAAAACTGTTAAAAACAAATAAATGAGCCAACCGATGACATGGTTCTTCTCTAACATGATAAACCACATTAGTTTACACACACACAAATACACATCAACCGGCCAACAATAGTGAAAGATGTGTTTAATGGTGTTTATTGGTGTTTACCACAGCGGGAGTATCCAATAAAAGATGCTACTGATTGGATTTTGACATGTCTCTTTTTAAGTCAGTTTCTTGAAGGCCTGTTCACTTGCTGGAAAATCTTTTAACCTTGCAGTAACTGATTCAAGGTTCAAAAGATTCAGAAAAGAAAGGAAATTAATAACTGTCTCAAACTGTCTCATTCCAGCAGTGTTTATGAGTCACAGCGTGGGGATTTTCCAGTGGTGCTGCATTCCTTCATGCGTGTAGAAGCTGTCCCACCAAGGTAGGGCTCCTCTCCCGGATCAAGGATGAAGCAATCTCAGCGACCCTCGACACTGACCTCTCCCAGTGCTCGGTGTCCTGAGAGAGAGGAAGAGGAGAAGAAGAAAAGCCAGTGAGCTCATTTCTTAAAGAACATACAATTAAAATAAGGCACGATAACACGCTGCTATCGTGAAGAAAACCCCAAAGTAACAGTTCAAAACATCCATTTGCTCACTTTTATGTCTCCTCTCAGGAGTCACGACTGCGTTTGAGTCACCCGAGTGTTTTTACCTCAACAATTCAGCCAGAAGTATCCAGTCATGGCATTAGCAGCCAGTTCAAAACAGTTGGAAACAAAGTTAAAGCATAACTATGTTGTTTCACTTGCAGTAATGGCAAAAGTAAAAAACAGATCTGTTAGTAGGTTTTATAACATCAATGGCTTGGCTTTGCTCTGTGTTACACAGACATGACTGACAAATTTGATGTTTAAAATTTACATGCATACTTTCCACAAGAATGCACCTAATGAAAGAACAATCTAAACACAGTATGAACTGCATGGCATTCTGAATTCACCACTTTAATTTGAAATTAAGAATCACACACTCTGGCGGTGGATTTTCCTCACTAGCGTGTCATTTTATGGCTTGTTCAATCAACAGACGGTAGCAATTTTCAAAAGGAGCAAAAGATCAGAACAGAACAGAACTAAACCACTTTCTTTTTTCAGAAAAGTGGGTAAAATTCAAGTCCTCTGAAGCTTGTGAACCGATAAGATCTCCTTTGAGATTTATGGTGCATGATATTGGACAGATCTACACTAAACCACACATTCAGACAAAAGGAGACCAAACATTTGATCAGTATGGCCCTTTCAGACGAGCTTCACTGTTGTGGTTGTTTTGCTTTCGTGATTCCTCTCATCTGTATCTGTTTCTTTTTTCTATGCAGACCGCCTGTCCAATGCACTTTAAATGGTTTTTACTCCCCTGACTTCATTCCTTATAGGCTGCAGTGACTCCCTACTTTGATTTAGCTTCTTGATGATGTCTGAGAGTGACCGGTTTTCCATCTTTTTTCAAAAGAACTGCAGTTCAAGGGGCTTTACGTTTTTAAAACCATGGCTTGTCTCCTTACACAGATTTATGCTTCACTGCACTTTTTCATATATGAACTGTGGACTTTATTATGGCTTTTGATGTAGCTGATGTAGCATCAAGCATGAAGGAGAAATGCATAAAAACATGCAGCATAGAATATACTCAGAACATAAAACACCACAGAGAAAAGAAAAGGAAAGGCCTGGGAAAGATTACATTTTTGTAATTCTATTCATTCAAACACCCAAAATTTTTCTTTTTGTTTGCTACAGCACCTACATCATCTGGCACATTAAATACTGTGCACCAAAACAGCTCTGCACTGTTGAGGCAGAGGCGTTTGCTTTGTATGAGACAATGTTTAGATAGGTGGCACTTGTCAAGACCCTGAAGGATCCAATGTTTCCCACCAGAAAATTACATCGTATTGAGATCTTCGGCTGCTCCCTTAAGGGGTCGCCACAGCAGATCATCTGCCTCCATCTCACCCTGCCCCAGCATCCTCTTCTGTTACACCAAACCTCTGCATGTCCTCCTTCCCTACATCCATGAATCTTCTCTGTGGTCTTCCTCTTTTCCTGGCAGCTCCATCTTTAACATCCTTTGACCAGTATATCCACTATCCCTCCTCTGTACATGTCTAAATCATCTCAACCTTGCCTCTCTAACCTTGTCTCCAAAACACTCCTGAGCTGGCTCTCTGATATACTCATTTCTAATCCTGTCCCTCCTGGTCACTCCCAGCGAGAATCTTAGCATCTTCAACTCCCCCTCCTGTCTTTTTATCATTGCCACCATCTCTAAACCATCATCTCCACCCTGCCTGCACTCTCTTCTTCACCTCTCTTGTGCACTATCCGTTGCTTTGGATGGTTGACCTCAGGTATTTAAACTCATCCACCTTCACTACCTCTGCTCTTTGCACCTTCACCATTCCACCTGCCTCCTTCTAATTCACTCACGTATTCGGTCTTGCTTCTAACCTTCATTCCTCTTCTCTCCAGAGCCTACCTCCACCTGCTCCCTACTCTCACTACAGATCACAATGTCATCTGTGAACATCATAGTCCACAGAGACTCCTGCCCAACCTCATCTGTCAACCTGTCCATCACCACTGCAAACAACAAAGGGCTGATGTAATCCCACCCCCACCTGGAGCTGCTCAGTCACTACAACCGCACATCTCACCCCTGTTTCGTTGTCCTCATACATGTCCTGCACCACCCTCACATACTTCTCTACTACTCCTGACTTCCTCATACAGGTCCACAGTTCCTCCCTTTGCACCCTATCATATGCTTTCTCTAGATCCACAAAGACACAGTGCAACTCCTTCTGACCTTCTCTGTACTTCTCCATCAACACTCTCAAAGCAAACATCACGTCTGTAGTGCTCTTGAAGCCTGAAGCATAAAGCATGAAGCCATACTGCTGCTCACTGACTGTCACCTCTCTCCTTAACCTAGCTTCAACAGCTCTTTCTCATATCTTCATGGTATCAACTTTATGCCTCTGTAGTTACTACAGCTCTGCACATCTCCATACCTCCACAGGTATGTCACCTGGACCATGTCATTCCCTTCACCTGTCAGTGGTTTTAATGTTATGGCTGTTCAGTGTATGCCTGCTCAAGTTTTTCTTTCATTAATACATTTATAATACATTTTTAGACATTACTATTGACTAAACTGATTTGCACCATAAAGCATAATCTGTTTTACTGTGTGTTATTTTCACATTATCTTTCATTTATAATAACATTATACTCATTATGCTCATTACCTGTGCAAAGCAGTGGTTCGGTTTGTTTGTTTGTCTGTTTATTAGCAGGACTACTTAAAACGTTGTTGACGGATTTGCATGAAAACTTTACCTGAGGTCAGGCTTAGCTCCCCAGATCTGAGTCTGGATCCAGGAATTTTTGGAGGGATTCTTTACTCTTGTAAGAAATTAGGTATTTTGTGTCATTTCTTCATAAATACATATCAGAGTGCAATAAGAAAAAAATGTGAGATATTTTCTTCATGCTCCCAAGAAAATATCACAGACTAATTTGGATCCAGATATCCTTCTTAATCCAGATACTCAGTTCATGCATAGTGTGGGGTGAATTTTCAGCCTTGGAGGAGGCATGCAGCTCCAGAGCACCCTTGTTATAGTAAGTAATCATTGGCTAAGCCCTTCTCTGTCTTTAGTTACTGCCTGTCAAGCTTTCCCTTCTCGCACATCACGTATTTGCAATGTCTGCAGTGGTAAAGGTGGCAGATATACTACACTACTCAACATAATGTCATTTAGAAACCTTACCATGTCTTTATCAATCTTTATCATTAATCCCACTTCTGTTTTTCTTGTTAAAAGATGTCAAAAAAAAACTTACTGTCAGACAAAAACAATGATCAAACCCATAATACAGAATCCAAGTTTTAATAATGTCAAATTATCCTTTACAACAGGTTTGAATCAGACTTGCATTAGTTCATCAAAATACCACCAACCAGACTGACAGTTTCTCTCCTGGGTTTGCAACTGATTTCATCAGCCAACTCTCAAAAGGCCGGATTTCTTAAGAGTGGAATAAAAACATTTAAGAGGGCTTTTCACAAAGCTTTTAATTTTCTAACATCCACAGAGAAGAAAATAAAAATATATTAAAAATATATCCCACTAAAATGACAAATCATCTGTGATTTGTGATCTGGAACATCCTATTTAGCACATATTTGGACCTGGCTTCTAAATACATCTTGCACTACAGCTTGGTGTCAGCAGTTTAACGCATCTGGAGCAGAAAATAAGCTTTCTGTCACTCTGTCCTTTCTTGACCTTACAGCCTAACTGCACTGGCCAGCTCGTAACAGCCCAGTTTGTGCAGGGACTGGATGGGAGCGCAATGAGGTGTGAGAGCGATGAGCGTGGAATCGGGCCTGACCGTGGTTAATGGGAGCAAGAAAACCCAGGATCCAGAACTCCTTGAGCACTCCTCCATAATCAGAACCAGCAGGAGGAGGAATCAGATGACACTGATTTTCCACACCAAGAGACCGAAGAGGGAACTGAGGTACTGGAGTACAGATCACCAATTGCAGCCTCATTGATTAAAGCGATGTAGAGAAATGACAAAAATATATGGAATTAAAATATGATAGCTTTGAATGGGCTCCAGAGCCATTCTGTCACAGCATATACCACCCCTTCTTAGTATGCTTTTTGATTTGCAGAGGAATCAGATGAAGTGTATTAGAAGAAAAACTTTGCTATTTTTCTTTATTGTGTACCCAAGTCATTGTTTTGCGGTTTAATCAATGGTACAATGAGACGAGGAGATGGGCCAGTACATCTGTAAGCAGTCAACAGAATGCGGCTGATAGCACAAAGTTGCCCACATATCCTAAGGAATATGCACTGGTTCATCAGTCAGGAGCTCAGAGCGAGAAACCAAGAGTTTTGGTAAATCTGATTGCGTCTTTTCATTGTTTATTACATGAAAGCATTCCTTTGCTTGTTATCTAAAACCAATTACATCTTCACACGGGAAGTTTTTGAAATCTTACATGTGTTTGGATGAGCTAAAAGACCAAGGGGATGATAAATGTGATGAGCACGATTATCAGCTGATTACCACCCAAGTGCACTGACAAGGACCCTGGGAAAGTCACAAGAACGCCGGGTGTCTCTTGCATATGGAAGACAGCTACAGCCATTAAAACCACAGCTAATCACTCTGTTATAGAGGTCTGTCTTATTATAGGTAAAAAAAAAAATTAAAAAAAACAACAACAAAAAAACACTTTAGTTTGACCACAAAAAATAGAAAAATGCAAGTCGAGATCACCAAGGAGGATCAAAGTTTTAAGGCTGTCTCAGACCCAGTGCTGAATTATTTCCACTCCAGATATGCAGCCTTTGAAATATGAATCATGCTTCATAAAACAGCATTATTAAATCCAGTAGTTGCTTGCACAGTGGAACACAAATACGACTTTAGTTCTTCATTGACTTGTGGCACAGCTTTAAGTAGTCACAACTGCCACTCAGGCTTCAAATGCGGTTAAGGAGAAGGCACAAGAAAGAGGTAGAATTACTTAACAACAACAAACTCCAAGCCCTGAGAGACATTTGCATATTAAACTGCTTTCAGGCTGAAATCTATATGACTTGAGTGTGAGGAACTTGCAATCTGATGGAAGAGCCACAGTTTACTCCAGTAAGTAGATTTTCTTGACAGACAAGAGCTGGTATGTCTCATGAACCGAGCTTAGCTGCCGCTGGCGGGGGTGCCACAGCTCGTGTCTCCTCTTTCCACTGAGGACCATCCAGGATGAATAAAGCAGCTCACTGCCTCATTGTTATGGGCACGCAAACATCCATGAGAGGGATTACATGTGTTGGGACAGATGCCTACAGAAGAGTGAACACATGCACAGACCGCATAGACACTTTATTGTGCATGAGCCTATGCATGCACCACATACGCACACACACACACACACACACTAAGAGGTGGAATGTGATCCTAGAGGATTTGCATGTCTCCAGATCTTCATCATCATCAGAGCCTGTGTCCTCCAGCGTTGACTGAGATGGTTTTCCACTGTCTCTGACCCAGCCTCTCTTCCAGGAGTATGTAGATGGAGAAAGCAGTTAGCTCGAGGCTGAATTTTTCTCACTGTGGCAGAGCTGAGACAAACAGAACTGGTGTGGGGCATTTGGACCGACATGAGATGAAACCTCAAGCCAAAGCATAACTGAGCCCGTGAGATGAAACCCACAAGCAAATTTGTCTGATTGATAGTCCTATTTGAGCTAATAGGCACTCCTCACCTGTTTACAATGTGGAATTAATCTTCAGATGTTCCAAAGACAGAAATTCCTCATGTGCCAAAGTTTAAGTGCAGTCAGCATGAGGGTATTTTATTTTATTTTAAAGGGCTGGATTTTACGAGATTCACTTTACTATTATTAGTCGTGAGGGAACCTCACTTTCCACTTCATAATGATTAACTGCCACAAATCCTCACTTAAAGCCAAAAGTATCATCATTTATTCACATTAGTGGAAGGACTATCACTAGTAGTGTATGTCATATTAAATGGGAAAGCGACACATTTACATTTTGAAACATAATTGTGCTTCACAACAGTAGTGTCTGCTACATCCATTACTCACGCGTCCAATCTCTTGGTGGCTGAGATGGCATTTATGTAGTTTCTCTTGACAGATTTTATATTTCAAAACAGAGCACAAACAATATATGAACTGGTATCAAGGGGAAAATACCACTGTATACAAATCACAGCTGGAGAGAGTTGCGGAGACTTTAAGGGTTTTATTTTAATTTTCTGATTTAACTGTGCAACAAAAATGTGGATTTCAGCTGAGGAGAGCAGCCCCATTACAAAATTAAGTTACAGCTTTGTTTTGACATATAAACAATGCAGTCTACTGTATAATCCTATGACAGGGCAGTAACTAAAAGGAAAATGTTCTCAATCATTCTCATGTGTACAAATGCAACACATGCAACAGGCTTGTTATTCCACACGGCGACCACAAGTTTATGGAATGGAACTTCAATCATTAGCTTCTATTTTTGCTTACTGTTTAAAAGGAGGATTTTGACAAGTCGTGAGGCGACAGGTCTTTGAAATGCGGCACAGAAGGCGAACGGGGAAGAATGGGGGAGGAGACCATCAGTGGACCACACAATAAGCAATCCTCAAACTCTCGACTTCTAAATGCCACAGATGCAATCAACCTTTCCATCTAAGAGGAGCACACAGCGGCACTTCTGCCACACAAAAAGGGCCTGCTTTGAAGCCGAAAGGTTTAAGGCAATTAGGGTCTTTCGCTGTGACAATCTGCACATCTCTGTCACTCTCCTGAGAACCCCGGCCTTCCTGACTGAGGACTTCCACCCATATTCCCTTAATGAAATGCCAAGAACCAGGTCCAAATAGAAAAACAGCTTATGGAAAAGCTTGGCACTGAGCCCGAGCCAAGAGAACTGGAAAGAGTTGTTAGAGTCACACCAGCTACCATAACTAAAGTGGCCAAGAACATTAGAAGAGTTTTTATCACCTCTTTTCATCATCCTAATATTTTACTGTCTCTGCATTTTTCCCTGTGACTTAAAGGTGCTGCAGTACAAATGGCTGTAGCATCCACTTGAGGGCAGTATCATTACTGGGTTTGTGGCCAGACAGCGTTCTCCACTCTGGGAGTCTTAAAAGTTAAAACCACCACCTAATGTGAATCTCAGTGAGCATTACTCTGACTTGTACTGTTTAATAGAAGTAATTTCTCAGGAAAACTCTCCCCAAACGACCTGCCTTGCTGAATCCCGGTGATACTATACTGCTACAAACACCCAGTGCTTTTAACACAGACAGGATAGTGTTTCAGGGCTTCTGACAGCTTGTCCCTGAGTGGGTATTGTGGTCCTCCTGCTCTCCCTCCTTTCCGAGTATCACTGAAGACAGGCAGTAGCTAGGGGCTAAACTGAGAAAAGAGAGGGGGATAACAGGTTCAATTACTGGTCAGTCTGAAAGTCTGATTACAGCCCTGAATTTTACACCACTGTAGATACTCATTGATGTAATCAGGAGTTGTGGCAGAATGACTAAATCCCTTTACAGAAAGTAGCAGGACCAAGGTGGAAAAATACACCAATACAAGAACGGGTCCCAATTTTTTACTCCTTAACATTAGAAATCACCCCTTTTCTTGCATGTCTCGAGCAAATTTTGGAAACTTTGGGATCTCTTTGGGATATAATTTGACAAAAGGTTCTATGGATTGGTTTAGTGGATTTGTTTGGTGGCACAACGTTAGCGTTACTTTGCCTGAGCCAAAAGTAGATGTAAACAAACATTCACAGCAGAATATCCTTAAATATCAAGTTAAAATACTAATGGTGAAGAACTGCATTAAAGTTTAACATTCCTGTTTTTTTTTTTCCTTTGTTTTAGAATTTTTAGATTCATGATAAACTTAGCACTGTTTTTAAATATTAGGATGCTGTACAGGAAGCAGGAAAAAATAACTTATGGGTGGAGTAGGGGAACGAGTAAGAGAAGGAAATGTACATAATTATTTTCTGTACCTAGACGTGCATTGTCATGTGGTAGCTGATGTTGAGTTCTGCTGCTTGGTGAAAAACATTTCTAGCTCTGGAGGTGGTAATGCTTGCTAAAGGACAACAACAAAATATGAAATGACAGGAGATGAGAAGAAAGAAAAGAAAAACAGAAATAATTGTGCTTCACATCAGTAAACATACTTTCCAGCTATGATAATGACTGGGATACTGACTGAGGAACGTCATGAGACAAACAGAGGATATATCATCAATCTGCTTGAGATGGACTGAATAAAAGATGACCAGTAACTGCCAAAATTCAGTCAGGCACTTGGATTAGAGAGAGAGAGAGAAAAACAGAGAAGAAAGAAAACTTTCACACACTTGCATCCAAATATTTAGAACAGCATTAACATTTACTGCTGAGCTTCAGGCCTAAACAACTTTCAGAGTACATATCAGGCTTACACTGAAAGTTCAGCCATAAATATAAAAGCTGCTCAGATCCAAGGTGAGAGACTGGGAGCTAAAGCTGACAGAGATGACAGCGACATAAGCATTATTTCATACTTCTTAAAGATGAAGCGTCTCCAGGGAATGTGTTTTTATTGAATTTTGCCGAGGTATTTAGTGTTGCTGCCTGAATGTCTGTATTTTAGATATTCCTGTCGTTCCCACTCTGCCTCACTTCATCTGAAAGGGATTGTAATGTAGGAAAATGAATGTCTGTATCCCACCCTACTTTTGTGAGGCTTCCTCAGACTTTCCAAAAGTCCAAAAGAGCTGACAGGTTTAAAAAAAAAAAAAAAGAGAACACTTTTGTACTGATAACTGCTTTTCAGACCCCATTGAGAGAACAACTGCTGCCACACAACCCTTTCACGGTACACTGGTAAAGCTCTTTCAACAAGGGTTTCCAAAATATCCTGTCTGGGGGCATCCATCGGGCAAACAAAGCAGTTTGTTAGTCATGTCTCATGTACGACTTCTCTTTCTGTGTACCCTCCTCAGAGAAGGCAAACTCTGCTAAGAATGGGACACTGAGGGGGTCTGTATTTCCACTGGAGCCCTTCAGTGAGAACTTTTTCAACAAGCTCTGGTGAGAGATGACTTTGTTTGAATTCAACTCACCGAAAGACATACCTCAAAACAGTGCGCAAGAACAATGGATCCTTAGTTGAGGAGGTATGAAAGCATGAAGGCATGGGTGGGATTTATGAGCTGGGACATACCAAATCCTACGTGCAGTGAAAGAAGCACAAGCACACACACTCTCCGCAGAAGCCTCATTTACTCATCACATTGTATCACTTACAGAAACCCAGGGAGGCTAAATACACTCCATATCGCAGGGCATCTGAGGTCAGCTGCAGTTGCAGGAAGATTTTAGAAAACAAGACATTTATTACTACCTGGGTTTTCAGCAGCATGCATCCTGGCCAAGGCTTAGTGCCCTCACTTCCATCCTTAATACAAGCATGAGATTGTAATCGCAGTCGACCGTAAGCCAAACATGCAAACATAGGTGCAACACTGTGTTTTTGTACTTCTGTCAAAATACCAGTGTGCTGCAGACTAAACAGCAGGGGGATGCTGGCCATATGGCTTGACAAATGTAGTGTGAGAACAAGAAAGACTGCTACAAGAAACTGTTAAGGAAAAACATTTTACACAATGTTTCGCAAGAAAACTCCAGGACTGTTTTCACCTTTTTTTAACCAGGCAAATCCAGCATTTCAGCTGTGGAAAAACTTTGGTTGGTCACACAAACTGTATAAAAAGGATGGGTGTAGGTCCAGAGACATATAGTTTGTAGATTTGCATTTTGATTTATCAAATGTAACATTCTGGTCATCATCATCTTGGGTTTTTATAGCCAGAAGTGAAGTATTTGGGTGAGAGGGTGGAGTCGTAGTGCCAGCAAGCTTGGTTAGCAAATTGCATCCATTGACTTCATGGGTGCAACACATACAGATACTAAAGCTTAGTAGTACTAATGTAAAAAAAAATAATACCAGAACTTACTCATGAAAACAACAGCAAACACTTGGGTGGGCTATCAGTAGAAAGAAATCCATATTATTTGTCAGATAATTGCATTACAACTGCTCAAAAAGTCCCGAACACCACAGACATGGCTGAGAGGTTCGGTTCAGTGACTCAAATTGCCTGAGGTGACATCTTGTGGACAGTTAGTGGATGTCTATGTTGGTACTCTTTAAAACCGGCCACTTCCTTAATGAGCATAACTTTAAGCCTTAAAATACAGTTGTTACAATGGAGGACATTAGCTATAGGGCCGAGAGCCTGTTTTTTTTGTTACAGGATTTAAATGTGTTTATTTCTACTGCATACAGGCATGGTAAAAAAGTACACCCTTTGTCAATTCTAGGGTTTTACATATCAGGACATTAAAAAAATATCTAGTCTTTACCGGGTCTGAAGATTAGGTCAATATAACCACAGATGAACTACAAATGGTGACATATTACACCATGTCATTATTTATTTAACAAAAACGAAGCCAAAATGAGGAAGGAGTGTGTGAAAAACTAAGTACACCCCATGATTTGACAGCTTGTAGAAACACTTTTAGCTGCAATAGCTTGAAGTAATTTTCTGTATGACTTTATCACTCTTTCACATTGTTATGGAGGATTTTTGGCCAACTCTTGCTTCAGTTCATTGAGGTTTGTGGGCACTCATTTATGCACAGCTTTCTTAAGATCTCGTCACAGCATTTCAATCAGGTTTAAGCCTGGACCTTGACTAGTCCATTGCAACACCATGATTCTTTTCTTTTTCAGCCATTCTGTTGCAGATTCGCTTGGTATCATTGTCCTTTTGCATGACCCAGTTTCAGCCAAACTTTAACTTTGGGACAGATGGCCTCACATTTGACTTTAGAATACTTGGGTACACAGAGGAATTGACTTGCAGTCATTGAGTTGACTTGAGTTGAGTTGAATTGAATTGTCACCCCTCTAATACTGTTCTTGTTTCGGCAGCTATTAGTCAAAAGTACATCTTAACTGATTGGCTCAACTCAGCCGCTCTCTAGAGCAATGCATGTACTCCGAGTGTGGCTACAAATTTAACCCTTTGGTTGTTAGTGTTCACGGGATTTATGATCGTGTGACGCAGCATCTTTGTGTGTCGGTCCTAAGGCATGAGTGTTTACAGGCATTTTCAGACTCATCCTTACCAGGGATGGGAACTGAAAATCAGCTCCAGTTGAGCTTGCAGATTGTCTCTCAAATCATACAGCTCCAAACTTATGAGTACCTTTTTATCATGCTGGAATGATTTGTAACAGTACAAATACAAAGTAGTACAAATCACAGTTGGTATGAGGTGTTTGTGCTGATATGTTGTGTTTGGTTTTCACCAGAAGTGGTACAGTGCATTATGGCCAAAGATCTCCACTTTGGTCTTATGGAGACGTTTGGCCATAATGCACACTTTTCCAGAAGTTTTATCGTTTGCTCAGATGCAGTTTTGTAAAGCTAAACCTTGCGGCCATGTTCTTTGTAGAGAGAAGAAGCTTTCTCCTGGCAACTGCTCCAAAACACACCATACTTGTTATTCTTTTTCTAACTGTACTGTCATGAATTTTAACTTTACGTGCTAACTGAGGGCTGTAGAGTCTGAGATGTAGCTCTTGGGTTTTTTGCAGTTTCTCTGAGCATTGCATGGTGTGAATTGGGGTGGATTTGCTGAGACGTCCACTCCTGGGAAGGTTGGCAACTCTCTTGAATGTTTTCCACTTGTGAACAATGTTTCTCACTGTAGAATGATGGATTTCAAATTGTTTAGAAATGGCCTTATAACCCTTCCCAGATTGATGGGCAGCAACAATTGTTTCTCTAAGATCATTGCTGATGTCTTTTCTCTGTGGCATTGTGTTAACAAACACCTGAATGCTCCAGGTGCAAACAGCCAAAACATCTGCTTTTACATAGCTGGTCACACTTGCTGACGATCAGTTAATCAAGTGCATTTGATTAGCGGCACCTGGCTGCGACTTACCCTCTGAATTCCTATGGAAGCAGTAAGGGTGTACTTAGTTTACAGGCTGCTTCTGCATTTTGGCTTAGTCTTTGTTAAATAAATAATGACATGGTGTAATATGTCACAACTTGTAGTTCATCTGTGGTTGTATTCACCTGATTTTATGCCCTGCTAAGGACCAGATTATTTTTATTATATCCTGATAAAGAAAACCTTAGAATTTAAAGAGGGTGTGCTTTTTTTAAACTATGACTGTAGTAGGGCATTTTAACATGTGAGCCTTTGGCTTTTGGAGCCAGCCTCAAGCAGCTATTCGAGGAACTGCAGTTTGTGGGACAGCACAAAAAACAAAGGGCCTATTTAGCTACAACATGACTCTGACACTACATGTTGTGCCTACAGCAGCTATAGAAATAGCTGGGACAGCATGAACTGTGGCTGCTGGTTGTGTATCCTCCAATAAGATTCTAATGCTTTGGTGGCTTTGACAGGTGGAATCAGAGGCTGAACTGTAAGTGCTACAGTGGGTTCAGAAAGTATTCGGTTCCCCTTCCCTTTTTTCAATTTTGTTATGTTGCAGCCTGATGCTACAATCATTTAAATTATTTTTCCCCTCATTAATCTACACTCAGTACCCCATAATGACAGAAAATGAAGTAATAATGAAAACAGAATTTAAGGATTTTTTTGTAAATTTATTAAAAGGAAAAAATCTGAAATATCACATTTAAATAAGTATTCGGACCTTTTGCAAAACACTTGAAATTTAGCTCAGATGCCTTCCATTTCTTTTGATTGTTGCTGAGATGTTTCTACACCTTGACTGGAGTCCACCCAGATATCCTCAATGAAAACCTGTTCAACAGTGCTCAGGACCTCCGACTGGGCTGAAGGTTCACCTTCTAACATGACAATGACCCTAGCAGCAAAGACAACACAGGAGTGGCTCTATGAATGTCTTAGAGTGGCCCAGCCAGAGCCCTGACTTGAACCCTATCAAACATCTCTGGAGAGACCTGAAAATGGCGGTCCACCGACAGTCCCCATCCAACCTGACTGAGCTTGAGAGGATTTGCAAAGAAGAATGGCAGAAAATCCCCCAATCCAGGTGTGCAAAGC